>JACEGR010004267.1:0-89861 GCA_014170235.1 Listronotus bonariensis
TACATACGTAGGTAATTTGGTTGAAATTGATAGAAAGTTTGATGCCGATTGGTAGCTAACGGTAGGGAGTTTATTAAAAAGTAAATTATTTTTTAAGTTTCTTTTAAATGGAGCTCTGTACGATATCTGTCAAAATTAAAAAGTTATAAAGTAAATAAATTTTATGTTTTAGGTAAAGTGCCCTCTGGCGGTATAAAAAACTACTTTTATCCTTAAATTCTAGAATCTGCAAAGCTCGATTTGTATACCGAATTTCAAGTAGATTGGTTCAAAAATAAATGGAATATAGCAAGAAAACAAAAATGAAAAAGAACTTTTAGCCCCTGTATCTTGGTAACCAGGAAGATTTCGACATTTTGTCAAAGGACTTACATTATTTTACATTGCAGAAAAAATCTTTAAAATTTCCTAACATATTTTCCAAACACTTTGTATAATTATTTTTTAACATGTTTTGTATTTAAGACGGGCAAAGTGATTTACAAATTACCAAAAAAAAGAAAAATGGTATTACCTCTTTATTTTATCATTTTTTTTTGGTCTTATTATTTCAATCATTATTATGGATTTATGAACGCCATTTGGCTGAATAAATATTACATTTTGATTGGGTTGGATCATTTTACGCGCCCTACTTTTTTATTCCTTGGTAATTCCAAAAAAACATTTTATTCAAAGACTTGAAAAAGTAATATTCGCAAGGAAAATTTTTATTTACCTCCTGCATTTCAGTGCTACCTTTTTATTCGTGTCGTCTAAGATGGTTTTTATTGGATTTTTTTCTGAAGTTAATGACGTGGAATTAAGGTGGGTGCAAACTTATTTCTTTGGGATATTAATTTTGATATTATTTAAATGAGAATTATGTTTTGAACGTATTTTTTTCTATGGATTTATACCTGAAACTGATTTTATTTAGTTAACCGAAGCCATTAAACTTTAAATTTACCACATTATTTTCCTAAAAAGACTTATACAGGGTGATCAAACTTAAGTCGGCAACATTGCTAACTTCTTTATTATTGGAGATACGAAGTCTGTTAAATTAGTAAAGTTGTAGTATTTTTTTGCTGATTAAAGTGCTGCCAACACAAAAAAAATTGAACATCGGGTTTTTGACTTATTCCAAAAAAGTAAATGTAAATGCGTTTTTAAATGGAACACCCTGTATATTATATTACTATTTTAAAATTCTATTAATGCGCTTTAACAAAAGTAAACATGTGATATATCCAATTTTTAATAGTTTCGAAAATATGGCCATCCTCAGGAATTTAATAGCAAACTGGTATTTTTAAATAAAATACCCTGTATTTAATTTTTATTATTTATTATATCTTAAAAGAAGCTTTAAGAAAATACCACATTCATTATGTCTATCTCTTATAGTTTTGGAAATATGGCCATCCATACCTAAAAATATTAGATATAATGTCTATTTTTCTTCGACATTAAACAGTGTTTATAGCTTATAGCTGTAGATATAATAAAAATTTAACTTTATTTTCACATTTGAATGGCCATATTTTCAAAACCATAAGGGAAAGGTATATCACATGTGGTATTTTCTTAAAAAGCTCTTTATAATACCTCTTTAATAGTGATGCAATATACAAGGTGTTTTATTTAAAAAATGCAAGTTTACTATTAAATTTCTAAGGATGGCCATATTTCCAAAACTATTAAACATTGGAATAATCACAGCTGTTTGTTAAATCTTTCGGGTGTTTCATAAAAAAAACATTTGGTAAATCGAAATCCTGATGTTTAATTGTTTACGTGTTGGCAGCACGTTATTTAGCTGAAAAAATACTACAGCTTTACTAATTTAACTAACGTCGTATCTCCAATAAGAATGGAGTTGGCACGTGCCAACTTAAGTTTGATCACCCTGTACAGTGTGTTACAGGATAGGTGTCACAAGAGGACAAATGGAAAAAATATAAACCATATTTTTTTAAATGCGACCTTTTAGTACAAGCAAATTACAAGCAGTAAAAAGTTTTCCCCTTTAATTTCTGTAGAAAGATTTTGACTGCATGATAAGATAATTTTTTTCCTTAACCCACTAACTTCTGACAATGTTTATAAATTAAACTTAACTTATACCTTTCACTAATTTTAATATAAATTCCGTCCTCTTTAGGACTAGATCCTAATGAGTCCTTTGTTACATGGCAATTCAGGAACGTAAATTAGTGGTTCGATTGTTTTAGAAGCAGCTTAAAGCAAAGTGATTCTGCTTTAGAGCACCTGGCTTACATTTTGGTGCATATAGAGAAACTCCCAATAGGCTTTTGGTTAAGCTATTATAAACACTCTTGTTGTATTGATTTCGGTATGTAGGAGGTATACGTAATTACTACATATTACATATTACTAATTATTATACTACTACTAGATCGCTTTTATGTAACAAGTGCATAAAGTTGTACTTTTTATGAATGAAAGTTTTTTTTATTAACTAACTTAACTAAAATTAATGTCACCCTTAAGAACTAAACGTAATTTTTAAAATAAATAAAATAAAATTATAACTTCCCCAAAATTTTGTGTGGGCAGAAAATTTTTTGTAAAAACTATTTTATAAAAAAAAAATAAAAAATTACTAGATTTACCCCGTCGAAGTTCGACGAGTTTATAATTAGAAAAGTGGAAATGCAACAACAAAACAAACCGAAACGCAAATATTAGTTACCCCCTGTATAATCGTTCATCGTGCTTACATATTAAAACTGTTGCGCGATCTTAGATGCTGGCAATAATTTGGGCAAGTCTTGCAGCAGTATTTATGATTTGGTGGGAAAGATAAGTAAATATTTTTATTTTTTAACGGCTACAATCATTTGTTTACAATCTCGCAAGAATCGCTAAGCTACCACCAATTTTCTCCTTCTGAAACGCGTCGATGTTATCAAGTAATCACCCATCTGAGTTCTAACCCTGCTCTACGTTGAATTTAAGTTTTACGTTGCTTGAAATTTGGTGATCTTAAAGAAACCGTTTACATGAAGCAGCCTGAAGGATTTATCCAAGAAAATCAGGAGTCCAAGGTGTGTCTACTGAAGAAATGACTTTATGGGTTAAAACAGGCACCAAGAGCATGGTATGAGAAAATCCATTCTGTTCTGCAAAATTTTGGTTTACAGCGCCTAGAGAATGAACCTTGTGTCTATTATAAAAGAAAAGATAAAAAATTGGTAATTCTAACTCTCTATGTTGATGATATCTTGATTTTTTCTAACGAGAACACTGAAAAATCAAACTTAAAGAATCAGCTTATGTCCAAATTTGATATAAAAGACATGGGAACAGCAAACCAAATCCTAGGACTTAGAATTAGGAGAGAAAAAGATGGAATTTATATTGATTAAAAGAAATACATACAAACCATTTTGGAAAAATTTAACATGATTAATTGTAAAGCCGTAAAAACACCTTTAGAACAAAACAAAAAATTTAATAAGCATGAAAATTTAATTTCTGATTCAAAGTTGCCGTATCAGAATATAATTGGCTCTTTAATGTACAGTGTGTACAAGACCAGACATTGCATACTCAACAAGTTTTTTAAGTCGCAATGGAACGGGAACTGATATGTTAAAGTGGTTAGGCGAGCTCTACATAAGAAAAAATTACAAAGTCAAGTCTAATGTAGGCGAGGGTCCAGGAAGCCTCACCTACCTAAGCCAATTTGAATTTTGTGAAGTGTCAGTAACGTATACGTATAACATATATATAAGTCCAGTCCCGTCTAAATCCGTTTGACCAAAATTGGCAAACCTAAAGAGAACACATTTATCCATTAGCCCTTTAAAAATAAAAAGAGAGATGCAAAAACTAAAAAAGTTATTGTTAGGTAAATAGTGTGCAAGTTTAATTTGGTACACACTGTAAGTCTCTAATTAAAACAGCGTTGATTGCTCAAGTCTATTGTTCATACTAAGGTATGCTAAATTTGTGGATAAGGCAACGTTTTTAGTAAGACAACTTTTCGTTTTAAGAACCTCACCAATGGGCAGTAACATCATTAAAAAAAAAATCATGTAAATTAGTACAGTAAAATTATCTAACGAATTCTCCGATAACACCGGCACACAAAAAAGTTTGATGTGCACCGAGTGCGACCTATCTTCGGGTATGGTTTTTGACCCTCTGAATCCGAATTGCAAGTCAGTTTAGAGCCGTTTGGGTCCCAATTTTAAGTAAATTGCAAAAAACCGTAAAAAATGGGTGAAAATTTTCGCTTCTTCTTACGGTTTTTTTGCAATTTACTCAAAATTGCAAAGTGTACGGCCTAAACTAATTTAAAATTTGGATTTAGCGGGTCAAAAAACATGCCCTAGATAGGTCGCGTCTGGTGTCATTTTTTTTTATATATGGGCCGGTGCACCGGTGCACAAAAAAGTTTTTGTACAACGGACGCGACCTATCTACAGGCATGTTTTTCGACCCGCTAAATCCGAATTTTAAATTAGTTTAGACCGTACACACTCCAAATTTAAATAAATTGCAACAAACGGTAGAAAGTAGAGAAAATTTGCACCATTTTTTACGATTTTTGCAATTTATTTGAAATTGGGACCCGTACGGCCTAAACTGACTTGAAATTCGGATTCAGAGGGTCAAAAACATACCCGTAGATAGGTTGCGTCCAGTGCACATTAATCTTTTTTGTGTGCCGGTGTAGTTATGACTTAGCGTTTTAAATATTATATAGATTACTAGCTATGATTCCCGGCTTCGCTCGGGAGTTTATATGAGACCCAAATAACCGTTGTTCTGAATGAAGTTCAACTACTCGCGAACAGATGGCGCCACTACACATATTTTACATTTTTGCCACCCACAACCACCCACTTCCACCCACCCCGACCAAACTCCCTTACTCACAATGGGAGACCAAGGGGTATTTGTAACCCCGACGGGAAGTTGATCGGAGTTGCGGATGATAGCGAAAATCGTGGACACACGAACGTACATTAGCATTTTACATAATATACTAGCTATGATTCCCGGCTTCGCTCGGGAGTTTATATGAGACCCAAATAACCTTTGTTCTGAATGAAGTTCAACTACTCGACAACAGATGGCGCCACTACACATATTTTACATTTTTGCCACCCACAACCACCCACTTCCACCCACCCCGACCAAACTCCCTTACTCACAATGGGAGACCAAGGGGTATTTTTAACCCCGACGGGAAGTCGATCGGAGTTGCGGATGATAGCGAAAATCGTGGACACACGAACGTACATTAGCATTTTATATAATATACTAGCTATGATTCCCGGCTTCGCTCGGGAGTTTATATGAGACCCAAATAACCGTTGTTCTGAATGAAGTTCAACTACTCGACAACAGATGGCGCCACTACACTTAATTTTTGAGCTTTCTAGATGATTCCAAAAATTTTCAGAACTTTGTGTCTCCGCCAATTTGTCAAGAATGAGTGATAACAGATATATAATATTTTACATTTTTGCCACCCACAACCACCCACTTCCACCCACCCCGACCAAACTCCCTTACTCACAATGGGAGACCAAGGGGTATTTGTAACCCCGACGGGAAGTTGATCGGAGTTGCGGATGATAGCGAAAATCGTGGACACACGAACGTACATTAGCATTTTATATAATATTAGCTATGATTCCCGGCTTCGCTCGGGAGTTTATATGAGACCCAAATAACCGTTGTTCGGAATGAAGTTCAACTACTCGACAACAGATGGCGCCACTACACATATTTTACATTTTTGCCACCCACAACCACCCACTTCCACCGACCCCGACCAAACTCCCTTACTCACAATGGGAGACCAAGGGGTATTTGTAACCCCGACGGGAAGTCGATCGGAGTTGCGGATGATAGCGAAAATCGTGGACACACGAACGTACATTAGCATTTTTATATAATATTAGCTATGATTCCCGGCTTCGCTCGGGAGTTTATATGAGACCCAAATAACCGTTGTTCGGAATGAAGTTCAACTACTCGACAACAGATGGCGCCACTACACATATTTTACATTTTTGCCACCCACAACCACCCACTTCCACCGACCCCGACCAAACTCCCTTACTCACAATGGGAGACCAAGGGGTATTTGTAACCCCGACGGGAAGTCGATCGGAGTTGCGGATGATAGCGAAAATCGTGGACACACGAACGTACATTAGCATTTTATATAATATATTAGATTAGATTTAGATTTAGATTATAAACATATTCTACGATCTATGTAGCTTAAATGACTCGAATAACAAAACAACCTCAGGTGAACTATCCGTGTGGCATCAGATGCGTGTTGCTGCTTCACTTAGTAAAATATTTTGGCATAAATAGTAACATTTCAAGTGTTGTCACCTTAAGTCTTTTTACTTTACTGGCTATACCCAAGATTACTGTCTAGTAAATTTTAGCTACCAATATGGCTGCCCGTAAATTTTAGTCTAATACACCACACAACTTTGTTCTTATAACCAGAACTAAGCCTGGTAAAAAAATGCAAAGAAAAAATGTGTTAGAAATAGTCTTAATTATGAAATAATGCTTAAAAAAATTAAACCATTTAATCTTAATGAAAAATTTAGGAAGACCATCATTTACAAAAGACTAAAACTATAACAGTTAAATATACACCATTTAATTAAGTTCTTTTTGAGTCACAGTATTACATAGGTAAATTTAAACTCTCTTGTAACACGCAGCCTTTTCATGTCACTCTTGGGTATCGTGCATTCCAGTCTCTCTGTTATTTGGAAAAACCTTTATGTCTAACTGTCAGAATAAACATCTCATTAAGATATATGTCATGCAACTTAAATCCTTAAGGTTCAGCTTTTATTGTATAATATTTTAAGTATGTATATAAAAAAAAACAGACAGCAAAAATTCCCTACATATTTCTTAGTAAAGTTAAAATATATTTTTATTATTACAATTAGGTTTTTAAAAATTGGGTTCTCAACAAATGTTTATTTTTTAACATTTAAAGAAGATATTGAAAAAACGGTTTATCCTTTTTTTTCATATTTGTAAAGTTTAACTATTTAAGAATATGTCTACATAAGAATTTTTTAAAATGTATTGTATTTATACCGGAGTATACACGGTCATGCAAACCTGAAACGCACTTGAATGAAAGCAAATGTCAAATCAGTTTTGGCAGCTGGTGGCGTGATCAACTTAAACATAAGCGTGATTCAGCGAAAAGTTTTTTTATTTTTGTCAATGTATTAATTACTTTCCAAAAGCTTGGATAACCTTGGTACATATCTATTAAATCACGCAATACATCTTCCTGGCGCCAAAGAGCCATTTTGTTAACTCAAAACCAACAATATAACCCGTAAACTACGTCCCTAAACTGAAACGTTAACTGATGTGTCCTACACATGCACAAGTTTGCACGACGCTCGTCACCAAAAATCAAACTCGAGCATCGAGTCGCATGCCAAGCCAGATGTGGCAGTTTTTTAATACACATGGTCAAATTTGCGCGCGAGCTTTGGCTTTTTGACAGATGAGACAGTTTGCATGACCGTGTATACCCCGGTTTTGGGGTTAAAAGTATTTTGCTGACGCGACATCCAAACAGGCTCGGTCAGAACTAATCGAACAATCCCCGGATTACCCGTTCTGAGATTTGAGCACCCAGCGTATCAAAGCTGTTCAATTGGAAGAAAAAACGCGAAAAATAGTTTTTAAAGTCGAGGAAGGTCCGATGTATGACGCAGGAATAGCAAATGAAATATATATAATTTGAAAATATTATAACTTCGACTGCGAAAAATTTGACGCGAAACTTTAAACGCGTTCTTCTTAAAACTGTATTTTTCAAGACGATGCCTACGATTTCCCAGTTCTACTTAACCGAATAACTTTAAATTATTTAAGATTCTTTTTTATTTTGGATAGCCGCATCCCCAAATTTTAATTTTTACTATTTAAAAAAAATCGGAAAAGTAAAAAAGTTGAATAAAATAGTAATTTATCTAACAAATGCATAAAGGGATAAAGTTTTTACGAATGAAAAGTTTGACAGCACGAGCCGTTAGGCAAGTGCGGCAATCCCATGACGAAATCAAAGGTAACTTGACCGTTTGGTTCGAAAAATGTCGCGTTTACTGTTACATTGCATAAATTGATATTTAAGTTTATTGTAGTAGACATTGAAACAAAATACTAATTCAAAGTGTAAAAAAGTTTTGAAGTGTTAAAGAAAGTAACTTTTTTAGCACTATGTAGTGTACTAGAATGGAGTACTTTAACTTCATGTTAGCGATTAAAAAACAGCTTTTTTTTAAAGATCGTGGAAAAAATGTGTTTTTTATTTCAGACAGTCGTCATATTGCAAAAAGATGCTTTTTACTTTTTCCTCAGTTCCGAACATAGCGACATTACTCTAGATTAATGATTTCTTTTTGTCAAATGGCTAGGAGGGTTCGAATTGTGGGCATGGTCACGTGGCAATTTTTTAAACCCCCACTACATCAGCTGCTAATTTTTTTAAAATTTCCACCTTTTATTATTTATTTATGGATCTTTTTAATGTAAAATACCCCATAAAAAATTGGTAAACATATTAATTGCCTTTTTTTACGGCACTTTAAAAATCTCCTAAAATTCATGCCTCCACACCAAAATACCCATATAAATAAACATTTATATTCCGATACTCAGTAAATTATATTTTAAAAATTAAAGAAGCCATATTTACTTAACTATTTTTAAAAACTTAAAGAGCTAACAACTAAAACAATAAGTAAGCCTAATTTTATTTAAATACAAAGTAGGACAAGAGACTTGTTTTTTATTTATTTTTAAAACTGTAAAGTGGTTGTCAATTACAGGAAAAAAAAACGGACAGTTTGCAAAAAAATTTCCTGTTTAGTAAAAAAAAATAATAATAATGGGTGTTATAAAATAATATTAATCATATAAACTACACTGAAAAAATATCCACTATATTCAAGAGTAATGATCTTGACTAAATGCAAGCTTACATTCATATATCCGCAATAACAACTAATCTTGTTCGAGAAAACATATACCCCTTTAATCAATATTAAAAATTTATTTAATTTAATTTTATATATTATTTAAATAAGTATAGCTATACTGGGCCGAATATTTTAGCTTTCTTAATATAAAACAAACTGGGCTTTATTTAAGTATAGTAATCTTTTAATGAAAATTGTAATTGCGATTTGCTTAAGAATAACTAAACTTGGAATAAGTATAAGAATTATTGCATTAATTATATGCAATTCTCAGGTTAAATCTAAATTATCTTTATTAAAGAATAATTATTTTTAATACAAACACTATTTTTGCTTAGATTTAAAATTCGATAAGTTTAAACAAAGCACATTAAATATTATTGCAAATAGTTTCATATCTTAGAATACATTTTGAGTTCCGCCCGGGAATTACATGGATTGACCTAAAATAAATTAGAGCCAAAAAAAAAATTAAAAAGTGTTTCACATTTTAAGACTGCTACAAAACTAAACTACAACATATTTTTAAAAATTTTAGTTTTTCGATATAATCAAAAGAGTCAGATTTTACAAAATATAAGTTTAGTCCTATAAGTCTTCCACCAGTCTTAGTATGTGACACAATTTTTAAAATTTTCTTGACTCCAATGTATTTTATATCAATCAATGTCATTACGGGAAGAACGCCCTGAATTTTATTTAAGGTATGAACCCAGTTGCAAAAATAATTATTTGAAGTAAACACAATAAAAAACACATAATTTAATAATATTGCCGTAAATATTTCAAATGTACACTAACATTTTATATTGTTTTAACTAAAATATTAGAACTTAAAAAAATATTAAAATTTACAAGATATGATAAACTGGATACTACTCTTGCTTCATAAGACCTTCTTAAGACTTTTCCATATTTTCAACAAGTTTCAAGCAGTAAAGACAGATAGAAACTCTTTTTGTGTCAGGCACCTGAAATTAACAGAATGGTTAAAATATAATTTGTTTTGCTTTTAGTTTAATGCTAAATATACTACCTAAGCTATATAAGCAAAACCTTTCTAAAAAACATTAAAACATCCTTAGTTTTGTTCCCTGTACGAACTGAAAATACGAATACTTTTGGAAGAATTAAAAAAAGCACCAAGAGTTAAAAGTAATCTAACATAAAATAAAAGAGCCATGCCTTATAAACAAACAGTATTATACTTAAACACATTTCATAAAATTATAACCTGAATTCACTATTTCCCCCTTCTTTTTGCACTTAATTCTTGAGTTTTCTGCTAAATTGGTACTTAATATTTAGTTTCCACCTCTAAAAACACCATTTTTTTATTTATTTTATCCATTTTTCCATAAAATATTAAAGCTTTACTTTCAGTGGCAGTGACAATGACAGACTGCGATTAAAATGTTCGAAACTGAAGCTTTGCGATTTTATAGAAAAAACGGTTAAAATAAATAGAAAAATGGGGTTATTAGAGGTGGAAATCAAATATTGTGTACCAATTTACCTTTCAATCAAGAATTGAGTGCAAAAAGGAGAGAAATAGTGAATTCAGGTTAGTTTTGGTTATCAAGTCTAAAGATGAATATTTTAAAAACGAAACGGGTCCGACTAAAAATTCTTTCACATTCGGGATCAGCGCCCACAAAACCCCCGTATACCAAATTTCATTAAAATCGGCGATGCGTCCGGTTTGTAGATAATTACCACCAAATTTGTGCAAATACATTTGCCCGTAAAAACGGATGTAATAAATAGTTCAGTCTAATTTGTACAAATGACATGCACAAATTAACTTGTGCAAATTGCATGAGCGTGAAAACCCACCTTAAAAGCATATTCCTACCTATATGGATTTTTTTTAATTGTTTAAACACGTTTAGTTATTCTAACCTATAAAAGTATTTTGCACCTGATATAAAAAATGTTATTGTACTGTTACATTGTGTACTTACCTTGAAAAATGGGGATTAAATCCATCATTTCCCATTCAGTGAGCAAATTTTCCAATTCCATATTCAAATCGACATATACATTCACACCCGCTATACACCTTCTCGAGTCTCGGACACATGAAAAATGGCGTGATCAAATCCCGCCGCAAAGCGCGTTGCTATTGGTCGAGGTGAGCGCCACCGAACCGCGTGTTCTTCGCGGCACTTTCAAATAGAATTACTGTCCAAGCAAGATGCTTAAACTCAATCCAAGTATAGCTATTATTAGGTCGATAATGTAGAGGTTTTAGGTAAAAGAAGTTACACTTGAGCAAAACCTAAAGCAAATAATTGGTTAAAGTCAGTCAAAATATTGAGAGAACTGTAGAAGTAATTAAAATAATATGAGTTTAAGAGTTATTTAAAAATAATAATTTTTCTTCATCCAAAATTTAACAAGTTCTTGATTAGATATAAAGCTACCTTGATTAAACAAAAACTTATTTCGAATTTCAAAACGAGCATGTTTTTAAAAATAAGATAAGGTTTTCTTGTCTTAATATTGTTATTGTGGGCGCAAAAGGAGTTACAGGTGATACAAGATAATCCCGTCAAGAGTGGTTTTAGTTTTGGATATAAACTAGAATTTTTTGTGTGTAACACTAACTAGAACTAACCAAAACACTAAACGGTTTTTTTCCGTGGTAACCAAATTTAAAATAAATTTAATGAACATAAATTAGTAACTAACCAGGACTGTAAACGAACACAAGGAAGTAACTTCATAGCTCTTTATTGGCACTTTCTGGGTAAATTGGCCCATTACTTGTAGCAGCAGCTATCACAAAAACTATAAACACCCCCTTAAAATAACGGTTTTTCTTTTTCATTTGTTATATGAACGATTTATTTTTTTTTAATTAATTAAAATAGGGTTACTCAATCAATTCAAGCAATTACCATAATTTTTACATTGTAGTTTTTGAAAATTGTTGCAATAATACCACGTCAGTTATACAGATTTTTTAAAATAATCATTATACGAGTGACCTATATACTTAACCTTTTAACCAAAAAATATATATTTTGATAATTATCCTGAAAGTTGCAGTAACTTAGATTTTGACGAATTTTGAAATACTAGCATTTTTTGGGGCGCTGGTCACGAATCAAAATTTTTTTTTTCTGAACCTTTTGTTTTCAATATGTCCATCATCAAACTTTAAAATTGAACTAACCCTATTCTCACTACATTCTTTTCTTCTTTTTGCACACAATTTTTAATTTAAGGCTAAAGTAATAAATCTTTAATTTACGCCCTTTAAAAACCTTTTTTTTTTTATTTTACACCTTTTCCATTTAATTTCAAACCTCTACTAAAAAAATGCCACAATCGTGTATACACACATAATTGCTTATTTCAGAAGCTTTTATGTCAATATAAAAATTCTTTAAAATTAGTTTTAAGTTTAAGAAGGTTTTGTGGGTTAAATAAAATATTGTGTGCTAATTTAGTGATAAATCAAGAACTGCGTGAAAAAAGAAGGGAATATAGAGTAAAAATAGGGTAGTTTGATGTTAGAAACAGGGTGTCCAGTAACTTTACCGACAAATTTTAAGGGTGATTCTACAATAAAAATACGATCAAACTTTTATGTAAACTTATGCCCACAACGTCTTCATTTCTAAACCATAGGGGTTAAAAAATTTACAAAAAACAATGTTTTTTTTTTTATAATAACATGTTTACTAATTAAGATATTTTAAAAAAATTAAAGAAGGCCTTTTATTCATTAGAAGACATTTTTTAACGTACATAAAAAATTATAGTTTTACCATTGTCATCCATGAGGGTTTTAAGGTAAATATTTAGTTACAAAAAAAAATGGTACGCTACTGCATTTTGAAAATTAAATAATTGTTTGGATTCCTATTATTAAGTCTTGAACAAATATAGTCTTCTAACTTTTTTAAATTAAATAGACAGGTTTTGTGTAAATGGCCATATCGCTATTAACTTTAAGGTTTAGTAGAGGGTGAACATGTTTAAAAGTACCGCTTATCACCTAATTTGCTTTACCAACCATTATATAAGTAGATAATAATTTTGTTTAAGTAAAAAATTAAAAAGTTGATTTTATTTACAATAATTACTGTAAAATTAGACAGATGACTATGCCAAGAAATGGTTCGTATTTATTGACGCAAAAACTGTACATCGAAAAAAAATTATGAATAAAATTTGTTCCAAATTAAATTTATTAAAAAAAAATGCAGTGGCGTTCTATTTTCTTCTTGAACAATATTTATTCTTAACCTCTCATGAACGACACTGGTCAAAGTTTACTTTTTTAGTATATAAATTGGTATAAAAGTTGTTATTGTAAATAAACGAAAATATTTTTAACACCATGAAGCAAAAACTAAAACGCTTTCTAAAAATACCTTTTGGACTTCCATTGTCTTTATTTTTAACTGATACAGGATGTTTCAAATGGTGTCTATCTTCAACCGTTTTTAAGAAATAACTTTATTACTATTTTTACTTGAAAACGGTTAGAGATAGACACCATCCGAAACTTCAGTGTATCAGTTAAAAATAAAGACAATGAAAGTCGAAGGAAGTAGTATTATTGGAAACATTACATTGCCTACCACCTTTAAAAAACCTGAACGTTTAGTACATATGTTAATAAAAAGATTTTTTCTTATTTTTTATTGTAGAATCACTCCTTAAAGTTTATCGGTAGAGTTACTGGCCACCCTTTATATCAAGAATTCTTCTTTCACGTATGTAATTAGCTCCTCAAAAAACCCTCACCTGCCAAAATTGGCCAAAATAGCAATTGCCGCAACTCTAGACAATTACCAAAAATGTTTTTTATATTATAAATAAAAAATCAGTTACCATTAAAAATTCGTGTAGCCACTAAATATAACCACGTAATATAATTGGAAAAAACTCTGACAAATTTCGTATTTTCTTTCTAAGAAGACTAGTTTCTCTGCAACTGAAGGGTCTTTAATTATTCATAAACAGACGATACGAAACTGTTTGTCAGTGTCGAATTTAGTGCTTACCAAGAGAGGCTTCAGTTTATTAAACTGCAGCTCTTCAGACAGTTTTAAATTGCCACATCCTTTTAAACTGAATATTCTGCGGATTTTTATTGGCCCTAAATAACAATATACGCTTTTATTTAAACGACGCGACGGTAATTCATTGGTAGATTTTTTTAAATGTACTATAAATCGAATAAGGGTTTTAAAAACTGCCTTATACTGGGTAACTAGGAAGCCCTGCAAATCCTAAATATCTTTAAAACCACGAAATCTCCATTTACAAAATTCGGTGTATTTGAGATACAGACTATTTTTAGTTAATTTGAATTTTGATTTAAAGAGGTAAAAAAGAATAAATTATTTCAGGACTCTCATTGAGGGCTAAACTTTAGTAAAACATTATTGTTTTAGTTTAAATACTTTTTAATAATTGTGATTGACTGTCAGTGTTATTGTGATGTAACTATATTTTTTTATATTTTATTGAGTATAATGTTTAGGAAAATTTTAGAATATTTTAAATGTTTCTTGTATAATTAATGTAAATTGACGTGTAAAAACACTTATGTAGTGTAATTATTACCAATAAATAAATTGAAATTGAAATTGAAATTGAAACAGGGGTTTAAAAAGTAAATATTTTATAATTATTCTAAATATCCGGTAATTTCCTAGAATCCTGCGGCAGCTCCGATTTTGACAGAATTTAGTATGCAGTTTTTTTGGGGCACTAATCACGAATTTTAAAAGATTTTTTTGGCAGAAACGTTTTGTTATCAAGATATTTATCATCAAATTTAAACTAATCTTGTTTTTACTATATTCTCCTTTCTTTTTGCACACAATTCTTGATTTAAAGCTAAAGTGGAATACAATATTGTATTTTCACAATTTAAAACCCCATATTTTACATTATTTTTGCATTAAATTGCATAGCTTAACTTTGTGTTGCCGTATTTTTAAAGTGAACTTTAGCAATTTTATCAATAAAAAGGTGTAAAATACATAAAAAACCGGAGTTTTAAAAGGTAAAAATCAAATATTGTGTGCCACTCTAGCTTTTAGCTCTAAGCTTTGCTATGCTTGAGTAAATCCTCATTTAGCATCGTAGACACCCCTACTGCTGATATTAGATTAATACTTTAAAGAACTATAACAAATTTAAACTAAACATGTTTGAGAATATTAAAAATATTTTTAAACAAAACAACTTCTTTTATTACTCTAACTCTCCTTATCTCAGAAATAAAGGTTTTTCGAAGATACATATGTTTATTAGAATTTTTTCCGTAAAATACCAAAGGCATATCGCTGCTTTACCATTACCAGAAAAAATGTTACAAACTGAACCCGGCTATATTTAGGTTCTGACATTTAAGTCTAATACTACAAACATTTTTTTTTAGTTGTGCCGGTCTTCCTGGCAAACAGAAATATGCTTTCGTGGGATGTCACAAAGATAATAAAAAAGTTGACGCGCTTCTTAAAAAAATACTAGACCTACGTTTACAAAATTTGGTATTTGGGCAAGTATAACGGAATGGGGATATCGACAGTGTTGCCAGATTTTTCAGATTTGCGCAACACATATTATTTTGTTATTGTAAATAATAATTAATTTAGTTTATTTTCTTGCAATAAAATGATGCACATTTCATTAGAATGAAAACGTTTGTCAATATCGAATTTAGTGTTTACTAAGAGGGGCTATACTTAATTTTACTACAGCTCTTCACACAGGGTTATATTACCCTATCTTTTTAAATTAAATGTTGTGTGGATTTTATTCGCCTTAAATAACAATTTACGCTTCTACTTAAACGACGGGAATTTGTAGGTAGATTTTTTTTATTTGAATAATTGATGTGTTTGTACTACAGCAGATATTAGTGGTATACAAATATCAAAAGACAAAGTTTCTCTATTTTTTGTTAAAGTGTTGCAAAATATTTCTAAAGAAAAAATTATAGGCAGTATAAACTTAAGTTTGAAAATTATTTGTTTTGGTCATACGACCTATTTAAATTATTTTATTTTTAATAGCTTATTTGACCATTTGTCTTAAACTTGTTATTAAAATAAGTTTAAGTATAGGCAAATTATTATTTAAAGTCATATTAACACATATAAAATTGTTTTATGACGTGCTTATATGTCGGCGTTCGTACCGTCATGTCTTTATATTGGACGAAAAAACTGACGCTACGGGTTCCTGTAAAAGGTAAGGTAACTTTGCAAATTAGGTTTATTTCTTCTCAAGTAACATTTTTTAAATAAAATAGTATTTTGTGTAACTTGCAGGAAATGAAGGTCGCAAAACACCGCCCTTTTACATTACTTTTAAAACACTTTTTAAGTGGCATATTCTATTAGAACAAAGCTATATAATCATGCAAAGAAATGCTTATTATTTCGTTCTTATATTGTTTTAAATTTAATTTTTTTTCCAAAATTGAAAAAAATCTCGAATACACAATATGTGGAGCTCACGAAAACTTTCAAATTGGTTATTTACCAAAATGAAATGAAATTAAATTTTTGACACAACTGACGCGTTAATAAATGTTTCCAAAGTAAAATTTCATAACACTAACTAACCGTCATAATACTAAAGACTATTAAAAAAATAAAATTATCAATAATATGAAAGACTATTTCACTAGAGTGTTTTCTACTGGCAAAACTCCTACCTTCTCCTACCTTGATAAAACCAACATGATGGTATTTCAGCGGCAAGACTTAATGCCATTTTTACAATATTTGGTTAACACTAACCATAGGTTTGTTACCATAGAAACAACGAAATACCGAAATGTGATTGGTGTTGCCAAAATAGTTAACCCTAAAGTGTTGGTAACTATATATTGTGAAACTGGGCATTAGTTAGGTTAAGGTAATAGAGGTAAAAAAACTATTGTCAGTATCGCCCATTTTTAAATATAAAATATAAATCTTTTAAACTAAAATGCGAGTTTTGGAAGCCAGTGTGAGTCAGAGATTAAAAAAGTAGTCTGTAAAAATATTCCGCCTAATACACAAAAATCAAAAAAATCCATTTGGAAGCAGTTTTCCCAGTTTTTGAAGAAGCAAATTATAAGCTTGAGAAATTTACTTCCGTAATAGAGTTCCACGTCTCAATCGCTGCAGGTTAACCACACTCAAAACCAGGCTTTGATTGGAAAGAATGGAGAAACTATTGTAAATTATAATAACTGTACATTTAATATAAATTGTAATCAAATATAATCCTACCTTGTTAATGTAATACCATGTTATAATTTATCAGTATTAATTAAAGTTTGAAGTTTGGCTTGTTTTTCTTGTGAAATAGTCGTGTTGAATATTGTTTCAGAAAAAAGATTTTAGGGTAAATATTTTTCTTGTTTTATTCAAGTTTGTTGCTTTTTGGTAATTTCGTTCATGACATTCATTTAATATCACTCGCCTTCTACTCATGTTATTATTAAAAATGTCATTCACGAAATTGCCAAAGCAACAACCTTTCATATAATCGAAATATTTTGCCGGCAAAATTTTCCCTCTTTTGATATTATATTCGAAAATAAAGCAGATATCCAAAATCGGGGAAACCTATTTTTTTTTAATGGACTATTGAATGACATTATATTATTAAAAAATAAAAGTATTTTTTCTTTAAAATGTCGCTCTTAGCAAAGTTGTAGGATATTTCTTTTACACACTGTAGAACAAAAACGAAAAAAACCTATTTCCAAAAGAGTTTTTACAAAACCGCATTTTATATATATATTTTTTTCAATAAGTTAGGATTTAAAAATTACCACAAGTAATTACAGTTGTAGTAGAACTGAGAAGAGGTTTAGATAAATAAAACGGCTAGCCGATGTTTTTATCTACCGGGTGTCAACAAATCTATTAGACAAGCCATAACTTTTAGAGTATTAAACATATCAAAATGAGACTTGGTATAGATAAATGGCATAAGAAATGAGAGTTTTCGCATATTTTTCACTTTTTTGTTACTTTCGGTTTAACCGGACACCAAATTTAAATTTTTAAATGGAACACCTTGTATATTTTGAGATTTTTGTTTTTTAAGACAATTCTAAATAGCAATTTGACATCTTAAAAATTTTTACGCCTACGTAAGGGACATTTGTAGCATTGCATCTAGGTGGCTTGATTTATGACTTTATATTTAATCCGACCGCAAATAAATTGAAATCGTTAGATTTCTCAAAAATCCTTTATTTAAAAAGAGCTTGGTAAAAAAACGTTGCCATTGGAAAACCTAGGAAACTAGATTAATTTGAGCCCAATTATAGCCACCTAGATGAAATATTAAAAATGACTCTAAAAAATCAAGTAGGATTTTTTAGACTTTTTAAAATATCACATTCTTACTAAGAATTGTCTCAAAAATCCAAAAATGTAAAAATATACAGGGTGCTTCATTTAAAAATTAAAAATCGGAACCATTTCTGGTCAAACCGGAAGTGGCTGGAAAGTAAAAAATATGCGTGAACTCTCCTCTGCTCATACAATTTACTTATACCAAATATCATTTTAAATGTCAAATATTCTGACAGTTATGGCTTGTCTAATAAATTCATTCGACATCCGGTAGATGATATTCTTTAGAACGCTTATACTTTTGTTATTTAACAATTGTTTTCATTGCTTAGTACCTTTTTTATTACTTGCATATTGTTCCAAAACACCTCGTATAAAAACACGTGCCTTCGTTTTTATACCTTTATTAACAATGTAACGTAACTATGGTTACAATAACGACAAAATCTTAAATTGTCACTGTCTCTGAAGTTTACAGCACAAAAAGTCGAATCGGTCTAACTGATCCGAGGTTTCCCGTCGCCCTTTTATAGTATGATGGAAGAGTAAAGAATGATCTAGAATATTCGAGAAATAACGTGAAAATTCCATAGTACATGATGGCATAAAAGTTATTAATGGATAATTCGGGCGTTTTCGGAAACCTTCGAAAGTGATGAAAGAACTTGGAAGAATTAAGGTAAATTATTTAAATAAATTAACAAACTAAATTAAATGATCCTAACTCTCTAAAATTCTATAACCTAAACACATTTTTGAAAGTCTGTAACAATATTTTAGACAGATTTAAATTAAAGTAATACTGAACCCTTGTAATAAAAAGAGATCAAGAGATTTATTTTTAAGAGCACGGTCTTTTTAACCTTATTTAGTTGGATATACAACCTCGCTTTGAGACAGCATCAAATAGCTAAATTTATATGTCTCTGGAAATGCGAGACTCCTTTACGTTGCTCTTGGGAACGGTATATATAAATATATTTAAAGAAAAATAACGTGTTTTTCCTTAAATAAGGTATTTTGAAAAATAATAGATATAAAAGTCAAAAATAAGAAAAAGCACAAGGTCCAGTCCTACATCAAGGTAATGATGCTAGCGAAGAAAAAAATATTTTTATTACTTTTTTTTTTGCCCTTTCGGATCTTCCTACCTATGTCCGATCACCGCCTTTCTAGGTAGTGCGCTGAAGCCTAGAGGCTTATTGTGCCTTGACCCTACTCCTTCCCATTTACACGCCATTTATTCTGTAACCTGGATGGTTCCTGCTCGGTCTGTCCGCTGACTCCCGAGCAGAACACGTGTTGCACCAGCCGCCGGCGGTCTCTTATCCGAGTTATGGCCGCGCTCCACAATGCTTAACTTCGGTGATCGACGCTGTCGACCCCACCAGAGCAGCAAGGAGTGCGGGCTTTTATTACGTTTGTAATACTTATTACTATTTATCTTTTAATTCAAATTATTCCTCACAAAAAAAGCTACTAATATTTTTTTTAACTTTTAGGTTTGTATTTTTTTAAGAATAATATTAATTACTAATTATTAACAGTGTCATTAAAATTTTCTCTGGTTCTAGAAAATAAAAAAGATTTATAAAATAGCCTTAAACCCTATTAAAAATAAAATTAACATTATATATTTTATTTAAAAACTACTTAAAACTGTATCTACGTCATGCCAGTTCAATGTTATCACTTGAATTTCAGTGAGATGAACACTAGCAGGCAGAGATTGTGGACAAAACGACTGAATTAATACAGTTCACGATCGAATGACGCTTGATCTTGCTTTAGACCGTCTTTTTTTTCCCGCGTTAGCAAAAATTGTCTATTGCAGTATTAAACTGGCACGACGTATATATTTCCGGGCTCTATAAAATATGGGCATGTCCATGCTACTAGAAAACATACACTGGGAACTGATGAGTTTACTACTGTCTGCTTCGATACTTACCCACACCAAGTCTTTGTATTGGAAGGTCGGGCAGGTATAAACTCGCAAAAACGATTCGATAAAATTGTGGAACGTTTTTATTACAAACTGAGATCTCGTACGGTTAGTCATGCGGATACGTTTATCAATCAAAGCGGGGCAGTAGTGAATTAATCAATTCCCATTGTATGTTTACAGTAGCGTGACCTGTCTATATAGGGCAAAGTTTTAAAGTGTACAAATCTCCAAATTCAGATTGTAATGTTATATCCAAATAAAAATTAACAAAGGACATATATTCTTAAACAATAAAGCATAGTTGTGGTTATTGATTGATTGATATTGAATGTAATGTATTTTTTCTTAAGTTTGAACACTTTGTGTATGAATGTATTCATGACCTTAAAAGTGATTTATTTAAATTCAGCCGTTAAAATACAACTATTGGGATATTTGTTTCACTCTTGTATTGAATAGTAAAAATGTAGATTGTACATTTTGAAACCAGGGTCCCTACTACAAAGGTTCTAAGGAGGGAGAAGAATATGGGATGCGCTGTAGCACATGACCGAGGCGCTTTCGCGTTAAAAAAGTAGATGAACAACGGACCCGAACGGCGATTCAGGTCATGCGCACGGACTTTGCAGGCTCTTGACCACTGAGATTAAATGCTCATTTTTAAGCTAATGTCAACGTTATTAAACACTGATACAACATAGATATTTTAAAATTCTTTTAAAAAAAAAAAAAGAAATAATCCCTCTGCATACATTTTTTACATGGGACAGCTGGATAGATTTCAAAACTTGAAGTGTCTATACTTTGTAGTTCCACGCCACATAACTGGGATTTGTTAGATTTCATGGTAAATGCTGTTTTATAAAACTGGATAAGAATTAATCTTTTTTAAAAACCCCATACCTATCTTTAATTTCACCTCGTAACATATTATTGCTAAGTAAGATTTAAGGATAACTTCGTAAGTTTGGTTATTTATTAAAAAAAAATTGGAAAAGGTGCTTTTTAGTCACCCTCAAAGAAAATATTGAATTTTCATTATAAATTACCAACCCATTATGCTAAAGCGCAATTTTCTCTTTTCTGGCAAACTCCTTGCAGAAATTGTTTATCGATTTTGAATTGTGCTTCAGGCATACTGGCAGGTGTAATTGCTATTAGCTAAAATATATGGTTGTAAATTTCCATTCTTTTGTAGTAAAGTAAAATACATTAATTTAAAATAAGAACTAGCTAAAAACAGTATTTTAAATAGTTGACAAAAAGAAAAATATTGACTTTATTTTTTTCTACTGGGATTATAATTTTTTTATCTCTATGAAAAGTTCACTAAGGCTTAAAACTTAAGGTCTAACCTAAATGTTTTAAAGGAAGTAGATGCTGCCAGTTTCTCTAGTATAACAGCTTTGTGATAAAAGTATTTGAAGGTCCAAAATAAAACGTACTTTATGAAAATATTTTATAGTCAGACACTTGAACGGAATATACACACAAATACACTAAATGAAATATATGTACTCAATTAGCTGGATTAATTTTAACAGACTTTTATATGCAACCGAACTAAAAATTAGAAAATAATTTTTCATTAAAAAAATATTGTCATTTCATAGTAAAAAGCGTGGGTGCATTTTACTATTTTTTCATAACTTTTCCATCATAGATATTGGCAAATATAATAATTATAACATTTAATATATTAAGCACCCCACGCTTTTTACTATGAAATGACAATATTTTTTTTAATGAAAAATTATTTTCTAATTTTTAGTTCGGTTGCATATAAAAGCGTGTTTTTTTAGTTTTTTTAAACTATTAATTATTTTTCATTTTTTAGTTCGTTATAATCAATTAACTTTGCTACTCTTGACAAAATGGCGAAAAATTTTTTAGTGAACAAGAGTAGCAAAAGTTTGGAATGTTGCCAACAGATGGCAACCCACTAAAAATTTTTTCGCCATTGAGTAGCAAAGTTTGGAATTTTGCCAACAGATGGCAACCCATGTTTTGTTTTTATAATATAATGGAATTTCTTTTTCCTGGCGATCCAAAGCAGGATAACGGGATACTGTTTGCAGATTATTGCATTGTCATGGGTCCTTAATACGTGTGCAAAGTTTCAAAGAAATCGAATAGCTGGAAGTTGGTTAAAATTAGGCTCAAAGATTCCGTTACATAGATAGCCATAAGATAGATTATTACAACCCAAGTTAATAAAAGCGTGTTAAAAAACACTTCGACACATTTTACAAACCCTCGTACAGAACTAAACAAATTTAGTTTCTAGAACGAAAAAATTGTTTACTGTTTAATAGTTGTCTTCATAATTTATGTTGTTTTACTTCATTAAATTAATTAATTGTATTATCTTACTAGCCTCCAGAAATGTTTACCTAGTTTTTTTCATTATTAGTAATTTTTTTGTTCTTGGCAATAACCTTTCTCCAAGCTTTATGCGTATTGGTCAGAATCACCCTGTATATGTACACAACATACAGCACGCTACATGTTTTTGGCCACATGTTCCTGCCTTTCTGCAGGTAGTCGATGTAGATCACATTTTGTGAATCCCAGAAAACGGGTGGCCATCGCCTTGCCGGCCGATTTGGACAATCTTTGTCTGTCTTTGGAGCCTTAGTCTCTGATAGGTACCATGTTTTCGTCGACGGTCACGAGATGACGCAGAAACTCATTCGAATTGCGTTTAAGCAGAGCCAAACACTGCTCTGGAAATGGTCTCATGGTGGCGCTTGCTCTTCGGAGTAAAGCGAAACGAGGCACCTATCTCGCCAACGGCTTTCTCGGCTGCCCATTATTTCATGCTGGATATGATCCACGCGGTATTTCTGAGATTCCTACTACCTAAGAAATCCTTCCTGGTACCTTCAATAAACAGTCTGCCAATACGAGATAGTGAATTTTTGTCACGTTTCCTCTATGGTAGCCGTTTTAGAGCATCCTCCTGGGAGCTTGCTGGTCATCAAAAACCTAGCGTTGCGACCATCGTTAAAAACTCGTTAAACCAATTTTTGACGCTATCGAAGGAGACGAGTCACCGTACACAGCATTCAAGTTCAAAAACAAAAATCAAATCACCTACCGGATAATGTCCTTTTTCACACGCGGTCAAAAAAACGCGAGTCCGATTAAACTCCAAATTTTGACAGTAGCGTCTACAGAGAATATTATAAACGACAGTGACAGTTAACTCCTCTGCTAATTTCTTTTACCAGTGTATTGTATTTCTCTTAATGCCCCCATCACTTTTTCTGAACATTTTTTAAAATTTATATCGGTATCTTTATTCTAAAAGTAAACGCACATTTTTAAAGAAGAAAAATGATGAAATTTGTGTGTAGTTTTTATACTTTTAGGTCCTTCCCTAAAATTTTTATTTTTTATGACAAAAAAGAAATACAGATATTAGTGTGTTAAGTTGGTTTTAGTTTTCAAAACAGTCATCAGATTTTTGTTATCTCTTAAGATATACGGAGTACGACAAAAAGTGTGATTTCAAAAATTAAGCACCCTCTATATTATATTACTAGTAACATGATCTTTTAAAGACTTTTAAGAAAATACTACATTTGATATACCTATCTTTATTAGTTTTGGAAATATAACCATCCTAATTTTTAGAAGAAAGATACCGATATAAATAAAAACAAAGTTAGGAAAAGATAAGGCTTTAAAATCCAATACACTGGTAAGAAATTGTAAAGCTAAATTATTTTACAGGGTATTCGAAAAGTTGGGTCAAAATGCAACATTTGGCAACTTAACAATTATTCATATAAAACTTTTGC
Source organism: Listronotus bonariensis (assembly GCA_014170235.1). NCBI lineage: Eukaryota > Metazoa > Arthropoda > Insecta > Coleoptera > Curculionidae > Listronotus > Listronotus bonariensis. The sequence continues at coordinate 24,104 of JACEGR010004267.1, forward strand.
AATCCCCATGTTAAATAGTAATCCTAAAGAAAAGAGTCACAACCGGACCAAAAAATAATTAATAGCGGTCAAAAAACCAAATAGTTATTTAAGAAAAAATTTGAACAAATTATTAAACAAATTATACTGTTTTTTTCTGTCCAGGAGTGTATAAACTTTACCTGACACTTAACGTATCCTTTCATCGCAATCATAATATCTTATCCTTAAAAGACATATTCCTGCCGATCCTTTTTCTAAGTCCTAAGCTGATTACACCCGACGGACTCGTTATCTATTCTCGTGACGTACGATAAGACCTTTGAAGTTCTTAGAAGAGAGATATCAGCCGTGACCTTTAGGCACTAACTAGGATTTAACTAGTTGAGGTTAATTGGGAAATAGGTAACTTTAATAAAATTCGAGGCAAAAACGAAAATAAATTTAAGTTTAATTGCCTTGTACTAATTTTCTTAACCATCTTGTTGTTTTATTTAAATTTTAAAGTTATGTATTTCATTAGTGCATTTCAGTTAAAACGACTCATTCCATAGAATTCCGTGTTTTGGTACAATTACTAATAAATTCTGAAACATTAGTTAATTCTTATTTTTAGGGGGACACATTTTTTGTCAAAATTACCTTGTTTAGAGTTATTTTATTTTCCTAGTAACACAAACGTCAAATAGTTCAAATGGGTAGGGGTCAAGTGACACCCCATATTCATAATCATCATCATTCATCAGCCCTTTGCATCCACTGCTGGATATAGGTTTCTGCCCACCGTCCTCGGTCTTGAGCACCATGCATCCAGTTTGTGGTCATTCTTCTTATATCATCCGTCCGTCGCGTCGAAGGTTTTCCCTACTTCGCTTGTCAGCTTTTGGTCTCCACTCGAGCAACCTCCTTGTCCATCAATCTGTCATGCAGACTACATGTCCCGCCCAGATTCATTTTAGCTTAGCTACTAGATAGACAACATCCGTGAACCCTGTTCTCGCCCCGTACTAACGTGGTCTCGAAGTGACACACCAAGCAACGATCTTTTCATTTTACGCTGCGTTATTCTGAGCTTCTTAGCAGATGTGACGGTCAAAGTCAAAGTTTCAGCGCAATAAATCATGACCGGCAGAATGCACTGATTTAACACCTTTCGCTTTAAACATATTGGGAGATTACTTTTGAGTACATCCGTAGGTTTTCCATATGCAACCCGAAGAGAACAACCCCTCATATTAAAGGGTTTCAAATTCTCTTTTAGTACTATTTAGTTTTTGTTTTAATTGTATCAGGAGTTTTAGAGAAAAATTACTAACCAGAACTAACCAATACAAAATATCATTAATTCTTAATTAAAAGATTTAATAACTCGCATTTTTAAGGACGGTCCATGGTAAAACACTTTTCTTACGGTATATTTCAATGTTGAAATAAGCCTACTCTTAAATGTCATTTAGTATGATGGATTTATTTTAATACTTCTTGTGCTACTAAATTACAAAACATTAGCACATAGTTCTGAAAACACAAAAAAGGTTTTTAAAAACTGTCATTACTCTCATTGACAGTGTTATTTGTCAACATTAAAGAGCTAATTAAGTCCTAACTTGATTATACTGATTAAGTCCAGTGTCATCTCAAGCGACACCTCAACGAATATTTAATACAAAAAAATATAGGTTATTTTATTTAATGTAGTATTTGTTGGTAATGTTACTTATGGTAAATAAATATAAAAAAAAATAAAAGTATGTTTTTGTTATGTTTATTGTGTAATTCAGAACATGCAAGATCTCAAATTTATTTTTTTCTAAAAAACTAAGCAAGATACTGTACTTTTATTTGCCTAACTTAAGGAAAATTTTAACATTTTACAAAAGTTAAGAACGTCTATTTTTGGTGAAATATTTTCGGGTGCTACTCGAAGCGTTACTGGACTAGTTAATTACATTTAACTAGGTAAAGGTTAAATAAAATTTTTAGTGCTGTTAATATCACTGTCAAATTTTATTAAAATCGGATAACGGAATATTTTTAATTTGAATAAAAAAAAACAGATTTGTTGATAAATTTATAATAATTTTACTGCCTACTTTACCTAAAATCGATCTCCGTATTTCGTCGTGAAACGCCCTGTATTACAAACGGGTAATAAATGTCAGTCAAATCTTATTCCATCCCAGAAGTCACACTTTCCCTTAATTTTCTTGGGACGGCGTAAACATCATTGTAACAACATACCGAACTTAAGAAGGATTAATCTTACCAATGCCAATGCTTCTTTTAAGCCCTTTGGCAAAGCTGATTAAACCGGAAGGACCGTTATCTATTCTGTAACATCCGATAAGACCTTAAACTTTTCAGAATGGTATTTACCGTAACCTCTGAAAACGAACTTTATAATAAATTAATTTGGACGAGCGAAATTAATTTTACATTAACGAAAATGAAATAAATTTACAGTGTATTCCAATTAAAATAAGTTACCACGTATGTTTCCGTTATTTGTAAACTTATAAAAAAAAATCCTAGGATTTTACACCTATCAAACTTCTTTTCAAAGATTTGGTACAATTTGTTGGAAAGTGGAAGTCTAAAACACAGAAATTATTTGACAAACTTTTTTGAAGCAAATATCAGGGTAAAAACCAAACACCACACCAAACACGATAAAATTGAGGTAGTAGTTGTCCTAGTTGCCAACTGTTAATTTTTAATTCATTGGGTTGATGGTTTTAAAGTTTTGCATCAAATATTTGACTAAAAAAAGGCGTGTTCTAATCCTTCAAAAAAATTTTACAACGCGACCTTGAATTTTCTGTTTTACTTCATTCGCCCTTTGCAATTCTCAAGTGGAAAGAGAGTATTTGAATATACTGAATCACATAAGTCTGACTGAAACAGACGATGCGATGTTGTCGAGGCACACACTTTTTCCCCGTTCTCTTGAAGCTTGGCGATCCAAATCGTACTCCCCTATTAGGACACTGGTGCCGACGGTTTGTCTGTTTCTGCGTATCATAGAACCCTGCAGCGTTCGGGTACTGAACAGTGTTGCCAGAGACCTTTTCGGGGATTTTTGATGACTAGGGTAAAACGGGATTTTGAAAGTAAAAACTGGGATTTTTTAACGACTTGGAAGGTAGTATCTGACATTTCTAATAAGTACGCTTTGATCCTCACTTTTATCAGGCATGATTTTACGCTCAGATATAATCTTCTGACTAGTAGTAAACAATCAAAAATTTATATCAGACAACATTTTTGACTGTGCATACATATAGAATTTCTAGTCTGACATAAAATATCGGCAAATTAACGCCAGTTGTAAACGAAATCGTTGCTATTACTTACTTTTTACTTCTAAAATTCTCTGATTTTTGCGTAAACCTTTTTTTTTTTGGTTGTCAATTTCTTGGCGTAGAAAATACTTTTTTTGATCTATTATAAGGCTGCCCTCAAATGTGGCTTTAAATCATGGAGTTTTTCTCAAGTATCCCATAGAAAAAGTGATTTTGGAACCACGGGATTTTATCAACCGACACTGGCCACACCTGACAGGTCTGCGGTACATGGTGAAAGTTAGGAAGCATAATTCTTTTGGCCATTTGGGTTTTAACAAAAAAAAGAAGTAAATTTAAATAAAATATTCTCTCAAAGAAATAAAAAGAACATAAAAGCATTTAACGGAAATGTTTATACAATGTGGAAACTCTTTAAAATCTTATTATTATGGTTCTGAAAGAGACCACAATTTTTAGCAAGACAATATTTCAATTTATTAAATTCGGTTCTCTTTGGTTTCAGCTTTGAGGTGATATACTGGGGGTAAGGACCAGGTGCAACACTGCGGGACAAATTTTTAAAAAAAGCGAAATGCAGCAATATACAGACTTGTCGTTTCTTAGTTAATGGAGGTGCAAGTGGCACCATCATTACACATGCACTTCCTACAATTTCGTTAACAGCCGATGGTTTCAAACTTTTATAATAATTTCAAAAGTTGCTATTTTGCTGGTACAAGACCAAACCTATAATGCAAACCTCCTAATTGTTTCTTCTAAGCAATACCAGCATAGTACTACTTAATAATTTGAACTCTTTGTCAATTATATTGACCAAAACTTAAAAAAGACCTCTAAATCAAGCAGATCAGCGGCAGTTTGCAACACAGCAAACGACTTGCCAGTAAAAATAAATCCTAAGGATTCTAGTCGACCGACTCCGAAAAAATCGTCCCCAAACCTAGTTCAAAAGCCCTAAATTGATATTTTTATGTTTTCCTGAAAGTCCTGAAATTTAAAAATTAAATGTCATACAATTACATTCTAAAATCACAAAAATAAAGTAAAAAGGTTTAATAACATTTTATTAATACTATTATTATTTTTAATTTTACCCGAGAGAATGCCCAAGGCGGGTCAGCGGCCTGACACTCGACATCTACGTACCGCAGTCGCTCGAACGTCTGTGGATTTCGTCTCTACATGCTACCATGGCAGGCACAAGAGTGGGGCTGTATGTGGCTACGGTGGGCGGCAACATATTGCCGAAGAGAAGGAGAGGTACTAAATCACAGCGAGTTCGACTGAAACAGGATGAGATGATCTGCCCCGCCCGTTCCCCTCGCTTTCCCCCCACCACTGCGCCAACGCGCTCGCTTTGTGGTTATTGAGCTCGATCGGCTCGAGCACGCAGCCGCTTCTTTGCACGCATGGAGGATGTTACTGCTTCACGTATTTTGATAAAAAAAAATTTTCGTAACTATTAAATATTTTGGTCTTTGATGAACTTATTTCTTACATGGCATCAAATACTGCACTTTACGAGCTTTGCTGTTTGGGGCTAAAAACAAAATTAAAAGCGATTCCGAAAGAGGGATAAACAAATAATTTTGCAAACATAAAGAAATATAATTCTAGAAAAAATTAAAGAACATAAAAGCATTTCTAAGAAAGTATTTCTTATAAAAACTTCTAATACTTTGCAAAATCTTAGTTTATAAGGTTCTCAAAGAGACCACCATTTTGTGCAAGACAATATCCCAACCTGTTATAGAATTCGGATCTTGTGTTTCAATGTATTTCAGGTGTTATTCTGGAACCTGATGACTTTTTTGGGAGCTCATCTAAGTCATTTGCACGTTCATGACGATGCCTATAAATTCTATTGCTTAACATGTCCCCAAAGAAAAATCATTTGGTGCCAGATCTGGTGATCTAGGAGGACATTTTATGGTACCTCTTCCGCTGATTATACGATCTGGAAACGTGACTCCCAAAATTGTTGAACTTCTCTGGCGTTATGAGCCGGACAACCATCCTGTTGATACCAAATATCTTAAAAATTGACATTGAGAGCCTGGAATATGGTATTTGTTGGCATTTAAATTCCCCCCTCAATAAAAAAAAGGGCCACACACATCGCCTCCAAAATGCCAGCCCACACGTTGACCTTTGAGGGTATTGTGTTCTGAGAGGGATAGTGATGTGCTTGTTTCTCTCTCGAGTAACCTACAGCGATAGAAGGGGTTGTGATGACCATGCAAGGAAAATGATGATCTTCTCATCGGTAAAGAGAATATTTTTGATAAATGTGTCATTAGCATTGGCTCCTCTCCATCACACCTCACAAAACACCATACGTTTTTCATAGTCTTCAGAAAACTCCTTGGACTAGATTGCAATTTATAGCAATGGTATTTGTTTCCTGTTTTTGTATCATTCCTAACTGTTCGAGATTCAATATCAAGTTCTTCAGAAATTTTGGTACTATTAAAAGGAAAATTACCTCTGGCTAAACTGCAAACAGCAGTCTCACGGACTTGCCGTTTTCGCCAATGGAGGTGCAGGCGGCACCTCATCACATGACACATGCATTCCTACAATTTTGTAAACAGCCGCTGGTTTCAAACTTACTTATAATTTCTTTTTAAAATTGTACTTTTTTAACAGGCACAGGACCTCCTTCAAATAAAAATGCAAATCTCCCGATTATTTCTTCTGCTGAATTACCGGCATAGTACCACTTAATAATTTGAACTTTATTCGTACCGTTGAAACCAACATTTTAAAAAGAAAGCGCCGTAGTTTATAGTTTGCGGTACCCCAAACAGCTTGCAATGAGCTCTGTCCAACGTCAATCTGGCGACGGCACGTTGATGTGCCCCACTCACTGCAGGAAAGGGGCGTATACATACATATGGCATCATTGCATTTGAAAATCGGGGAATATCTTATTTTCCAAGCTGCTTTCTATCTTAAGGCAAGATCGCTTTCTCTTTTTCCACTTGTTAATCCCAATGGTCTGAGTATAATAAACATAATTAGTAAAGCCGAACATTCTTAAGAAAGAGCCTCCCATAAAGTGGCGTGGCAAGTGCGCACAGATATTACTCAAACAAAATTCAATGCAAACCGCATCACTTTGCGTGCGCTGCTTCATTTCTTTGCATTGGTTCTATTTGAAGTTACATGCTAGATGCCTGCTACCTTACTACTCTGCTACTTATCACTTGGTGTTCGCTTTGCCTAAAGTTACGTAACTAAAGAAAGGTATAACTAGTTATTTGCCCTTAAATCTTGTAGGGATAAAATAACTCAGTTTATTTTTAATAAATGTGTACTAGTATTACACAATGCATTTACAAAAAAACAATTACTATAAATCATAATACCACTAATCTGACATTTTTAAAACACAACATTATCGCAATATTTCATTTCACTGCGTGTACAATTTAAAGTTGTCGCTATCATTTTAAAACTAAAAATTTTAAGTTGCAGGTATGGGTGCCAAGAAAGCGCCTCTGCACAGCGGAAAACTATGAAATTTATTACCAGTCATAAATTTCTTGTTTAACTTATCGGCGAAAAACATTTGAACATTGCTAGGTTGTTACTGTGTATGTTTTTATGTTACATTGTTGATTCCTATTAAAGGCAGTGAAGTAAAAAAGGCATATTTAGTTACAAAGTAATTTCTTTTACATTTTTAAAATATAAAGCTAAAATAACATATACTAAACATTATTTAATAATTTTTTATAAAAAAATAAGACAACTTACATATTTTTGTTCAATATACTGGCTGTTACAAATTCAAGGGTCAATTTATGGCAAAGTTGCGCATTTGTATGTTTGACAATATTCCGTTTCAAAAATTTGCAACCACTCCGGAATTGCCTAAAAAAGACAAAACAAAAATTCTGCTAAACGGTTTTTATTTTCTTCTTAGTTAATTTTTCACTTTTTCATTCTCTAAAATGCCACCAGAAACTTTTTAATGTGCACAATAATTAGTTTTAAACTTTAGATATTATGCGATGTTTTGAGACCAAAACACCGTCATTCACTATTTTGCCAATAAAAATAACTATTTTATTCCAAATGTTAAAACAAAAATTGCGTTTAGTAGGGTAAGTACGCATTTAATTTCTATGACGTAGTTACGATGACAAAGTTGATAGGGGTGTTTAATTAAATTAAGTGAACTTTATTTTAATGCAGTATAAGTAAATATCTGTAAATTTCATTAGGTTTTAGCCTATTAGTTGAATTATAAAAAAAAGATAGTAATAAAAGAAAATTGATGCATTTTTATCTACAAATTAAAATTGCTTCCAACGCTTGGAATAAAATTGTAATTTATAATGACGAAAATAGTACCTGATGGTTTTCTTGATTCGAAACGTCGCATAAATGTACAGTGTGAAATGTTGATGGATTTGTATATTATACAGAGTTTATTACCTTTAAAACGGAATATTCCGCTTTTTCCAAAAACACAGTTAGAGAATGTTATATCAGAACAAACGTCGGATCTTCAGTTATTGATATCATTCTATCAGACCGAAAGAGTAGCAGCAACGATAACATGAATGTTTCATTTAAACTATATTTTTACATTCAGAAAAAAGAAAGCCTGGTTTGACAAAATATCGTTAACTTCATATATAGTCCCAGAACAGGTTAAAAATATTTAAAAATATATCGTTAAAGCATAAAAATGTGCACCGATGCCTCAGAATGAACCAATCACTGTATTTTATGACCAGAACTCAAGATTGTAATGGTAACCCGCGAATTGTAACTGCCAGTATTATTTATTATTATTATTCTAAATAATTATTGCTTAATTACAACGTTTATCCATCTGCATATTAAATGAAAACTATGTTTTCTCAAATATGATATTTAAATAAACATCTTCCAAAGAAGTTGCTTTAAAAACTACGGTTGAAGCTGTATTCAATTAAAAAAAAACTGAAATGTTAACGTTCATTGTTTATATACATGCTTATGTACAGTAAGGTAAAATAATAAAAATATATATAAGAAAAGTTCAAAATATACAGGTTTACTAAAAAAAAATAGAATTTAATAATTTATTATTATCTTTTTAATAAATAAAGCCTTAAGCATATGTTTTAACATTTCAATGGTGATACCTTACCTCGATGAATACTATTTTCCGTGTCATAATTTGATATATGTAGGTACAATTTTAACTTCAATTGCGTAAAAATCAACTCACATAACATATTATTATTCTAAGCTTAACATTAATAATAGAGGACTACTAGACACTCAAAACATCATTATAATGAAACAAACACTATTCTTTTATATTTTTTTATTATTGGATATTATTTTTTCATAAAATTTACATTCTTTCTTTTTATTTGATATAATTAAAAATATTTTATTAGTTTTTATTTCACTAATAAACATTGTTTGTCCTTCTCTATAATTTCCCAACTTAAGGCGTATAGTTTAATCATTAACCTGTATATTAGTTTTAATTAAACTTTAGCCGATTCCAATTTGATTGGTACTCTTTTTACATTAGCGGGAGCCGGGAAGTCGGCGTCGGACTGAGCCGGTCGAAGTAAATGGAGTAATAAAACTTTTCACACGTTAATAATCCGAAAAGTCGACAAACTCCAAGGCTCCCTATAATTTTTTATCACTCTGTCCGAGTTCGGCTTATTGTTAGTGTGAAACGAGGGTTACAGTTTACCTTTTTAAAAAAAATACGTTTTATGTGTTAAAATATTGTTAAAAATGTTAGATAAACAAATAACATTTTTACACCTCTTTTTATATGAAATTTTATGCACATATGTTATTAAATTTAACATGTCTATCTTTTAAAAATTTAATTTTCATTTTAGAAAAACATTTAAAAACATAAATTTTTGTTGCAGTAGTATGTAACAGCGACTCTGCAACCGAATTTATTACCAGTGATAAATTCTGTTAACTTTTAGGAGAAAAATATTTTGATTTGTTACGTGTTACATGGTTTTAATAATGTTTTTTTTTTGTAAAACATTTTTTTAGAGAGAAAATAAAAAAATATTTAAGTTTTGCTATCCCTTTTTTGTCAGTAGTACCAAGCACAAAAGTTGTTCTAAAAATGAGAAAGTAAAACTCCTTACTGCTTGTAAATTACTTGCAGAGCAAGATTTTGCTTCCGTTGAATATTATCATATTTACACTAGCAAAAGGTCTTTAGCTAGCTTTTAAAGCTAATTGAAATCATCAACCGCAGACCGGTTTCCAACTATTTTGGTTTTCATCAGTACGGTGTAGGCGATAACAATGAAACCTAAAGAAATTCCTTAAGAGCTCGTAATGGCATATAAACGCAGCAGCTTATTGCCCATCACGCCCTCTGTTTGTAGTGTAAAAAGCTAAGCAACCTGGATCCGTAAAATTAATACTTAATACAATTTAAGTACTCTTGACAAACAGTCAAAAATCATTTTAAAAACGAGGGAGTAAAACTCTGTAAATTACTTGCAAATCAAGATTTTGCTTCCGTTGGATATTATCAAAAATTGTTTTTAGGTGCTTCGTACTGATAATGAGCTATGTATCTTCAAAACTTCATCTTGATGTTTGACATGCGGAGAAGCGTCGAAAAGCAAAATTCATTAATTGTTAAAATTAAATCAAATTGGTCAATAATAAACACCTGTTAGATTAAAGAAAAATTGCCAGCCTATGTTTTTATGTTAAATTTAGGGATATCGGTGGTGCTTGTTTGATACCATTAGCATTTTTGTTTTTAAAAATATTTAGGTTATTTTTAGATATTTTATTATTTAGAATAGATAACACCAAAAATACAAGTACTTTTTTCACTTAAGTATTTATTTTAAATTCCGCCTTTATCTTTACCATACAATTAGGTTCCTTTGAAATTATATTACGAATAATAAAAATGTTACCATTTATTCTGAAACACTCAACAAGCTAATATAGGCAATAGCTATTTGCATTCTTAACTTCTGATTACTGACAGTAGCATATGGATCCATTTACATTAATAAATATAACAAAAATAAAATTATCTAAAGCTTGACCAATTTATAATATATTTGGCTTGACTTTCCAATCGGATGTATGCCTCGTGCTCATACAAACCTATTTTATTAGCCGACCCTCAGATAGTCATATCTGAAATTCATGTTTGATTGTCCGATTAAACAGTAGGACGTGTGCGGCTGTCCTTAATGCCGAATCCAAAATAGATACGACTTCTGTGGTACTTTACGAAATAAAGTTAATGTTTAGAGCTGACAAACACCATCTTACCATTTAGTGGTAAAATTAAATTATAACGAAAAAAACTGGATCTTAAATAAATTATTACCTAATAGATCCACATATTTTTTATTAACTTTGAAATAAAAAATTTAAAATTGTTAAACTTTTTTAAATCATTAGCTATCTGTAAATCTTATAATTACTTTTTAAAAAATATTGATAAGTAAGTTTAGCGAAAACCTAAACAAATCAGCAGCTTTTTATTATTTTAACTTTAATTTAAATGGTTAAATACATATTTATTTATATTTTTCTATTCTCTGGCATTCCAAATATTTTTAAACCTGACACTACAAAAATACTCTAAAATAAAAATAATGTATTTTTCCCATTTTTAAATTGTGCTCAATGACAGGTTGCTGGATAAAAGTAATTTAAATGATATAAATTTAATTTATTTTACATTTTGGAAATAAACAAATTTATTGTTAAAAACAAAAAGCAATAAAATGCAAACAATAATATGTCAGTCACGTTCTTTAATTCTACCCAAATTATAAAAAGAATGTTTTAATAAATGGTTTTATATCAAAACAATTATTTTTACTATGTGTTAAAATATTTGTTATCATTAAATTTATTTTGTACCGTAATTGGGAAACACCTTGTGTAAAAGCATTTAATTAAAATTTTAATTATTAAAACGTAAATGTTAAGATAATAATAAATTAACTTTTTGAATTTAAAAAGTTAAAATATACAAATACAATTTTAGATATGTATTAATATTTATATTTATACAAACAAATAATAAATACATTTTTACACATTTATTTTAAAACTTCTAAATTAACAAGTAACTGCTAAATCTGTTAAAATTTTAAAGAATATTATTAACATCATAAAAAATGGAACTAGAAATTTGAAAAATAGGAATATTTTGCTTTGTCAATATTTTGGTTCACACCTTTAGTTTAACATAAAATATGATTATTTAATTTGAGATGCAAGATTTATTTATTATTTAAACACGCTTTGCCTATGCTTTTACAATAACAATATGCACTTGAACCTATTAAAATAGACTCAAAGACCAATAAAACGACCTTCTGGTATTATCCTATTAAGTTTGCCAAATTAAAATGAGCAACAGCTAGTCGTGGCATTATTTTAAATCACGAGAAATCCAATTATTAGTAGATTAGATTAGATTAGATTAGGAGGTGAATTACATATCCTTTAACACTGCAACCTGCTCAGGTTTATTGTGTATCCTCCGTCTATAGATAGAGCACGTCTGTTTTATCAGACTTCACAAGCTCGAAACCGGCTCCTTGCCGCTTTAGGTTTTTCTTCACCCAGCCTTGCAAACCACAGACCACCAAGGGCTTTACAGTAGCACCATACGTGTATCTGCGGTTTCTCCCTCCTTGTCAAAACCTACATAGGTTTTCTTCTACCAGGCCCTTGATTCCAGGTGTTTATTTAGTCTGCAATGACCTGTTAGTTGACCCACTATTATTCTTACTGCCTTCCGGTTGTAATTCAGAAGGTCTTTTGTAAATTCTGGCAAGTAAGCCTTAATGAATATTTTCGCTTGACGCTGTCCTTGTGTTCCCGTCCACCAGTCTTGTGATTTCCTCATAATCCATGGTCTAATAGATGACCTTACTTGGCATGATGGAATACCATTGTCCTGCCAGTCCCCTCCTTTGCCAATTTATCAGCTTCCTCATTACCTTCGTGTCCTGGTACCCAGGCAATGGTTAGCTTGTTGGACGCACCCACCTCTCCAAGGCACCTACGCCGCACCAGCTTAGAGCTGATTTTGCATGAACTAATTGCCCTGATGGCTGCCTCGCTGTCCGAATAAATTGCTATGGTTTTATCCTCAGAGCTCCTTCTGATGATTTCCCTAGCACATTGTTCTATGGCTACAATTTCGGCCTGAAACACAGTAGGGTGTTGTCCGAGAGCCCAAGTTTATTTTCGTCCTTGGTTTGTCCCCTTATATATGCCTGCTCCAACTCCTTGGTCTGTTTTGGAGCCGTCTGTATACCAGATTAGGTCAGGTTTAATGGAAGGGCATGCCTTTCTGTCCTTTCTGTCTGGTATCAATGTTTAAAAACCTTTGTTTAGCCAGTAGCTTGATAGCATTTTGTCCAAAGGCATCTCACCCAGTGAGTTGACTTCTTGGTCCTTCTTGAATTTCCATTGTAAGGTCCTTTCCTGTCTTATGCAAATTCTGGCCTTGTTTGAGACGATATTGTACCGCTTTCAGTTCACCCTGTATGTATATGTGAAGTGGCGGTAGGTAAGCAGCACTTCTAGTGCTGCAGTAGGGGTCGATTTCATGGCCCCCGTAATACATAGACAAGCGAGTCTTTGTAAACTTTGTAGTTGCCTTATATACGTCTTTTGTAGCGTCTTTGCATCCCAGACTATTGAACCGTAGGTTACCATTGGTCTGACGACCATTTTATATAACCATAGGTTCATCTTCGGGGTAAGTTCCAAATTCTTTCCGCAAAGTTTTCGACATCTACCCAGGGTAGTTTTTGCCTTCTGAGTAACTTTGCTAAGTGTAGTCTCCAGGTCAGTTTTTAGTCAAAGATAAATCCTAAATATTTGACCTCTTTTGAAAAAGGGTTTTCCACTCCGTTGAGCCTGGAAGGTTTTAGTCCTTCCAGTGCTCTTCGTTTTGTAACAGGGAGGGTTGTTGGTAACTCTCATTCCTCATTTAATTTATATAAAAAAAAATAATACTAATATTTTTGTCCTTAAGGTTGGCGTTAAGACTTTATCGTCAATTTTACAAAAAGTTATCCATGTATAAAAAGTTATGGATCGTTCTAAACCTAAAAGGCAAACATTAGATATTAAATGTAAACTGTAAAAACTTAAATTTTTACCGTTAGAAAACAAAATAAAAAGTATTCTTTTTAAATTAACAAATTTTTATTGATCCCAAACATTTTTAAAATAGTTTTATGTTATCCAAAATACAGGTGCTTTTTAAAAGTAAAAAATTACCTTGTTTCCAAATCTCGTAGACAATTAACGAAACTTGATATCTGATGATTGCATTTTAGGTTTTGAGTCATGCATACCTTTTGATAGACAATAGCGTAAAGTTTATAAAAAAGTTTTCCATATGACGCCAACTTACGTAGGCGCACTGTATATTACCGATAAAATAGGTGTATCTGTTTTTAATGTTAAAGGTATTTAGTTAACGCTTGGATTCTAGTTAACGTAGCTGTAGGAACATAATTAAATTTGAAAATATGGTTTTTATATTACTCTTTTAAAATTTGTTAAATAACTATAATTTAACGAATAATAATAAAATATTACTTTAACTCTTATTTATTTTTAAATAAAATATAGTAATGAGCAAATAAATCCGTACTTTCATCTCTTATACTTGTAAACTTATCCACTTTATCATACAACCTTCTTGTGAACTTTAAAGGAGTTCGGCCGATATTAAGCATCCTACAAATTTCCAAGTTTCAATAGATTTTCAAACAGAGTTTTAGTTGGGTTTTCCTATTCATGTTTTGCCCTTTAGAATTAGAAGCGCAAGCTTTATTGTAATCTAAAATTGTTTTTTAATTTAAATCTTAAGTACCCACAATAAATTAACAATAAAACGAGTGTTATGTCAAATCAGATTTAAAAGGATTTTTTTTTTTTTTTTTATAGTAGGGAAGGGCCATAGAGACCTATTGGGTTGCAAATCTTAAATGAAAAAAAAAAAAAGGTAAATAAACTACCTTTTCATCGGTGGGGGATGCAACTATAGCTTTTTAAATATGTCAAAAAATACTGTTATTATTTCGGCTTGTGGAAATCGGTCGGATCGTGTTTTACGTTATCCTTCCTTGGTTTGTCCCCATATATGCCTGCTCCAACTCCTTGGTCTATTTTGGAGCCGTCTGTATACCAGATTAGGTCGGGCTTTAATGAAAGGGCCTGCCTTTCTGTCCTTTCTGTCTGGTATCAATGTTTAAAAACCTTTGTTTAGCCAGTAGCTTGATAGCATTTTGTCCAAAGGCATCTCACCCAGTGAGTTGACTTCTTGGTCCTTTTGAATTTCCATTGTAAGGTCCTTTCCTGTCTTATGCAAATTCTGGCCTTGTTTGAGACGATATTGTACCGCTTTCAGTTCACCCTGTATGTATATGTGAAGTGGCGGTAGGTAAGCAGCAATAAAAAATGGTTACTAAGTTTTAACACGAAAAACAAACCCTGTATATACAAAAAAAATGTCATTTAAAGGAAATTCCCAGGGTTATAAAAATGTCAATTTTAAGATTATTTTAGGTTATAAAATAATTATTCTGTGAATTATGTAAAGCACCTACTGCCGTTTGGTAACTAGGAAATCTTGATTATCTCCTTACTTGTTTATTCCGCTGGGAGTAAAATTTCTGCTACATGACTAAACTGAATGTTTTTAAACATAAAAAATACAGGATTAAAAATTTTTTATTACCTTTTATTTTCAAACAATTAATTAGCTCCAAAGCTTTGCGCATTTGTTATGAATACTTGTATGAATCGGTTATCAGGACTAATCATAAAAGTGTAAACACACAGTAAAGAATATCATACATTTAATTAGATCTGTCCATTTTGCAAAAACAAACCTAAATAAAAGATAAAAACACGACATGTGTAAATTCAACATTTAATCTTTAAGTGAAACAGAAACAGTTTCAAGGCCAAACATAATAAAACAAACCTAAGGGGTCAAGAATCTTAAAGCAACAAAACAAACGATAACAATTTTTGTATTTAACATATCGCGATCAGGCATAAATAGGGTAAGAAAATAGACTCCATTCTGGGTGTTTTTATTTTCAGCTGCTACATTTTAAGAAGAAGGATGTACATAGTTTATACTTATTGCTGGCAAAATTGTTTTTATTTGGTTCTTAATATAATTATTATCCATTTTTTAAAATATTTTTCGTGTTCACTACCCCTCTGAGTAACGTACCTTGACGTATTTGGTCAAGACAAAATACGATGCCACAGTAGTAGCATAATAAATATTTTAAATTTAAATATATATTCTAAACACAGTTACTATAAGTGACGTCAATTTTCTCTAAAACGCCATTTCTTTTACGCCGCACCCTTATCAAGTGTCTTGACATTGATAAAGTTTAGTGGAAAACAAAAAAGGGACGGCCTCGCATACACACCCTACAGCATATATTCCAAGTTAGCGTTTTTTGCTTATGTGTTTTTGTTTTGCCCTTCAGATTTGCAAAAGATCAGTTTTGTTCTCTTAAGACAACCACTTCGCGAGAAATTTAAAGTCTTTATTTTATAGGTAATTTAAACAATACTTACATGGTTATTTTTAAGTTGGTATTTTTCTTTAAGAACTGTATAAAGTGCAAAGAAAATAATAAGAAAATGTTTTAAATAAAGTTATGTTTGAAAATTCTTTTTTTTCGAAATACAAGATGTTAAAGTTTAAAACAAATGCCATGCATTTTTGTCATAACTTTCCTACCAACTATTTTCTGTAAAAAGTTAAAAAAAAATCAGATGGCGTACAAACAAGATTTGTATTGAATTTTTAAAGGAAAAAATTGTACGCCCACGCCGTTTTTCTTTAAATCAAAATTATTTAAAAAAGAATTATTTACTTTGGGGTTAATTTGGTTATTTAATGTTTTTCCATACAATAAACGGTTTTTATTTAAAATAAAAGCCATAATAATGAGGTGGTGTTTTATTTTTTAAGTTTAAATAAAGTGGGAGGGGGAAGATTATTACTTGCTTTGCCTACAACTACACTACTTATACTCATTACAATAAATGACCAAAGACATTGTTCAATGATGTCAAGAAACAGCGAACTTCTTAACAAAGAAAATATTTAAGGTGGAATTGATTTAACCATAATTCATCTTGAAACAAAGGGATACCGGGCTTCAAGGGATTTATCGCGACCAAAAGTTTAAGTGGTCTATGTCAAGTCAGGTAAAAGGTTAAAAACCAAAAATTAATAGAATATCGACAATTGCACTTATGTCTTACTGGCCTTAACTTACAGCATAACTGTCTATACATAATAAACACTTAAAAAAAATTAAACAGACTTAAAAAAATAATAATTAAAATAAACATAATATAAAAGAATAAATAAAAAAATTAAGTCGGGTAATAACAAATTGTATTAGAGTAGAAAAATTGTTTGCTTATTTAGTTAATAAAATTAAGGAGCACATATGTTAAACCCTACTAATTTTTTAATTGTTTGTTATTTTTATTATATTTATTTACACATTTTTTATTACTGGCTAATAACACAGCATAACTGTCTATACATAATAAACACTTTAAAAAATTAGACAGACTTATTTTTTTTTTTTTTTAATAAACATGATATAAAAAATAAATAAAAAGTAAGTCGGGTAATAACATATGATATTAGAGTATAAAAATTGTTTGCTTATTTAGTTGGTAACATTTTAGGAGCACATATGGTAATACCCTACTTAATGTTTTAATTGTTTTGTTATTTTTATTATATTTATTTTCATTTTTATTTTTTAAGTCGGCTTGATTATTTTTCTAAAATGTTTTAGCGTTTTAGTATATTTCTTGCTTTCTAATTTATTATTATTACTCTTAAATCGAGTAAAGATGCGGTATAAAACATTCTATCCAGTACCTCTTTTGAGAGGCTACGGTAAAAAGCACAGGGACGTGTAATTCGATTGGTTTGACACGTTACAGACGGTCATGCACAAAACTGTTACATAGGGGAGAGCCATGGTTAGTTCAATTTTTTTAATTTCTTAATAAAACGAATTAAAAAAAAGCAAATTACCAAAACTAACCTAACACCAAATTTCAGGGGTTTCTACAATACTCTTTCAGTTCGGTAAATAGCGTAAATTTTACCAAGGTTGTCTATTCTAAATAAACCCTTGATGTTTGAGCATATACCCAGTCTAGGGCAGCTTTGCCGCACAAAGATCATGCAGCAGTGGAAAGCAATGGGTCGAGAACCTTTCTCTCTCGCGATCTCGACATGTTTTTTTTATGGGATCACCGTTCTATCGAAAAAAAAGATTAATACCCTTCTTCTTTTTTAAAATCGGTTAAAGACTATGACGGTTAAACACATTCCCTACCTTAACTTAAGACAGAGGTAAATCTATGCCTAAACTTACTAGTTTATTACTCAAAAGCAATAGAATTACTTAAGTATTTTAAGCTATTGCAGATCATGGAATTATGACCCCAAAATTATGTAAAAATAATGGCACACCCGAAAGTAAAATATTCCGGAGGTAAAATACCTCCATTCGGATCTCCGAGCGAGCATCCGGGTGCCATCATCGAAGGTTTGATTTCAAATATATGTGGGCTTACACCAATATAAACTGTTCACCATCACCTTCAGTCATCTAAGCCCCACATACTGTTTCTTGACCGAGACCCAAACAGGTTCTAAACTTCAACCAGCCACCTTCTCTTCCCAGGCTGTTAACTTATTTCGTCTTTTCGCCCACATGGCGGCGTATGTGCTTACGTTCGCAACGATCTGGCTTGTGCTCGAGTTTCCAATTTTAAATCGGGTAGGCCTGATGTCGGCTCAAACTTTCCTAAGGTCTTCTACTAAATTTATCTGTTGTTTGTACACGATCTCCATCTGACAACTCCTATGGTCGATTCTTTTGACTTTCTTTCAACAAAAGATCGACAGTATCATTTCCTAGTTTCAATGGCTGAAGTAATCGTGCTTGGCGATTTCAATGTCCATAATAAGGATCTAGCTTAGGCTCTTCAAAAACTGCGACTCTCAAGGGCAGAGCAGCCGAAATCTCGCAAAGTCAGTAATTCTCTTACCAACCTTATTATGACTCTCACCTACTTTCCAGAGTGCCACAATTATAGCTCAAACCCTTAGATCTTTTTTCTTTACTCAACCCTGAACTTTATGAAGCGCATCTGTTACTGCCCCCTAGGTCGCTAACAGATCATGGCTTGATTACTGTATTCTACTCTGACATCCTGAGGTAAATGAATCTACGCGCACTACGGCACTGTATGGCACTACAACTCAGCCGACTGGGATGGCCTTAGGCTCTTTTGCGCTGACCTACCCTTGGGACACGCATCTGCTTTTACTTCCAGGATCCTTCCGAATGTCAACCAACTTCGACCGAGTCAATTCTATTGGCGTTGAAACCTATGTACCTCACACCAAGAAAACCATCAAACCCTCTAATCACAAACCTTGGTTTGCTAAAAACATGTGACAAAGCTTAGACTTTTAAAAGTTCTAGGCTCACAAGAAGTTTCTACAGACATCCTAGTCCAGAAACATCGACTAGGCCAGCATTGAAGCAAGAAAACCACTACTACTCAAACAATCTCAGAAGCCGGAGACTCCTTTGATAACCGCTATAAAAACAAAGTACTTCTTAGCTCAAATGGCAGCGAATCCTTCTGGTCCTTTGCCAAAAACATCAGTAGAAATTTCTGTACCAGTTCTTTCCACCATTAACTTTGGAAGATGAAATTATTTCTACATCTAAAGGAAAGGCCGAACTATCTGATAAAACAATTTGCGCTAATTCAACCCTTCATCCACCTGTCAATCATCCAATTCCAACTGTTCCAGTTCCTCAGGCAAAATGCCCAATATTATTTTTAAGGTAAAACACATTAAGCGTATCCTTTCTTCTCTTAACACCAAGAAATCGTCTGGGCTAGATGGAATACCAGCAATCGTTTTAAAAAATGTGCTCCTGAACTTGCACCTATTTTAACCAGGCTCTTTCGAATTTCTTATGACACGGGTATTTTTCCAGACAGCTGGAGAGCTGCACGTGTCCAGCCTATTCCCAAGAAAGGATCTAAATCTCTTCCATCCAACTATAGACCCATTTCACTCCTCTCAATGCTTTGTAAAGTAATGGAGAAATCCATTAACTCGCAAATTCTTAGGTACTTAGAAAAACATAAAATTTACATGACAGGCAATACGGATTTCGTCACAAGAGATCTACAGCAGATCTTCTTTCCTTCGTTTCACACAACTGGAACAAGTCTCTTGAGTTTCTAGGTGAGTCCCAGATCGTTGCTCTTGATATATCTAAAGCTTTCGACCAAGTCTGGCATGACGCACTTCTTAATAAACTTCCTCCTACGGTCTTCCAACTAAACTCTGCTCTTGGCTCTCCAGTTATCTTTCTAATCGACGTATATCAGTCATTGTTGATGGCCACTCTTCAAGCTTTCACGAAATTAATGCTGGAGTGCCTCAGGGTTCAGTACTAGCACCAACTTTGTTTCTTCTTCACATCAACGACCTTCTTTCTTCCACAACCAATCCCATTCATAGTTATGCTGACGATAGTACCCTTCACTCCACTTTTCAGGTTCCCAAACCAATCTCTCAACCCGACTTGGAAAGCAAACGCAGGGCGATGCAGATATCTCTTTCACAGGATCTCAATTTGATATTGATTGGGGCGCCAAAAATCTCGTTCAATTTAATGCATCCAAAACACAATCGTGTTCCTTGTCGCGAAAAATCATCAAACACTCATCCTTTGCTTATGAGTGGCCAGGTTTTGCAGAGCGGGGACACATTTAACCTTGTGGGCATCACATTTGAGAATAACCTTAACTGGCATAAACACATTGTATCTATAGCCACCGCGGCTTCAAAAAAGCTTGGATTTCTTTTCCGAGCCAAAAAGTATTTTTCTCCTTCCAATTTATACACTTTGTATGTGTCCCAAATTCGACCCTCTCTGGAATATTGTTCTCATGTCTGGGGAATGGCATCCCCTACAACCCTCAGCATTCTTGATGCCATTCAAAGAAGGGCTGTTCGTCTTATTAATGATCCTTTACTTACTCAAAGACTTCCTTCTCTTGCCCATCGTCGAGCTGTGGGAGATCTATCGCTCTTCTATAGATACTTTTACGGCTTCTGCTCCGACGAATTGTCCAGTATAGTCCCTCCTCTTGCAGTTCCCAACAGAGAAACTCGTGGTGCCGCGCGTATGCATCCCTCATACAGTTCAATTGGACAGGCCCCGAACTTCCCATTTCGTTCGTTCTTCTATCCCTAGAGTTTCTAGACTGTGGAACCTGCTGCCAGCGGAGGTCTTTTCCCTTCCCCCAAATCTTCAAGTTTTTAAGTCCCGTGTTAACAAAACTTCCTCTTACCCTGCTTAAGACACCCACTATTTTAATAATTTTATTAAACATAAATTCATTTTTTTTTTTATATTTCCTACATTATTGGTTTTGCTAACATTTTTCAATATGTATATCTAAAGATTTTAAGCATAAACATAAATTTTAATTCAAATTTTCTATTTTTGGTAACGTAACTAAAGGTTAAGATTTTTTTACGTTAAAATAAACTTTATTTTTCTCGATTTTTCTTTAACTTTGTCATAAAATATACCGTAAATTACTTTTTAGCCCAACGCTTTTCGAACAAGATATTGATATTATATTGCTGCAGAAGTTGTAAAATTTCTCTGTTTATGGGTATAAAACTCTTAACGGTTATAGAATATTTGGCTACTTTGTGGCAAAACACATATTGATGCACGTATACTTGCAACACGTTAGCTTGGTAAAACTAAAAATAAACTTTGTCACTAAAAATACTAATAACCAATCAGACCTCTGGCACTTTTTTTTTATGTATATGTAAAACTTCTTGCTTTTTTTATATGATTTTACATATCTATTTTTGTATTTTATTAGCAATAGTAAATAGGTAGCTTAGGAAAAAAGACTTGTACATTTAATTTTTATTTAAATTTGATTATTTAGAAAGATTAACAATTTAAAACCGGTTGCTTTATTTTGTTGACCCCTTCCTTATAAATAGATTAGTATTTATTTGTTTTTATATCACAAATATAAAATAGGCTCATTTATTTTATAATTTTTACATTGCTTTTTATTTAACAAAGTACTCAAAAATTCAACCAAAGCACTCTTTTCTAGTCATGTTTTTATATTACACTTGGTCAAACAGTATCAGTCTTTTAAAACATTATGTTTATTGCGTGGTCTGGAAAATTTAAGGGCAGTTGAGAAATTTTCAAAAACCATTAAAATTTTAGAACTTTAACTTTAGAACAATTTGTTAGACTAAACATAAATGTTATTTAATAAAAAATTATTGTTGTAGTTACATAAGTGTTAATAAGAAATTATACCATTTAATTAAAGAAAAAGAAAATGCCTAATTTTTCTTTTATGGTTCAGCCAATATGCAATATGGCGGATTAAAGTTTTTTTTTTGGAAAACTAAGCAAACTACATTAAAATATTTAAACTACAGAAAGATAATTTTTGAAGGGTTTCATTCACCAAAAAAATATAAAGGTTGCAAGAAGGGCCAGTTTTTGTATATTTTTTACGATCTTATTATAACAACTACCATAGCCAAACCTTTTTAAAAGTTGGATAAAAAATGTTTAGGATACTTTTACAAAAACGATTTATTTTTAAGTTTAACCCGATGTATCTTGGAAACAAACCATTTTCGGACCTATGTTTATACAGGGTGATTCAAAATCGATCACGAAACTTAAGGGAGTGATTCTACTGACAAAATAAGGGTAGAACTTCAAAAATTTTTTCAAAATGTCATTCGTTTTCCTGAGTTGTAAGCCGTCAAAGTTCAAGTTTTTTTATTTTTGTTTTTTTGAATTACTCAGCTTACAGAAAATCCGATTTGACTAATATTTAAAACCTAGACTAAATCGTCTGCGTTTCAATCATTCTAGTAATAATTCACATTGATTGTTTGCCCGCTAGCGGGCACTTTACCTACATTGCCAATTGTTTTCTTGTCATAATTGTTTAGTGTTGCAGCTACAGTTGTTTTTTGGTGTGTTTTCTGGAGGACTGATGCCAGGCCTTTAAAAGTTGCTCTTTATTTACATTGCTAAACCCAATGGCTTAGACCCTAAATCACCCTTAAAAATTAAGGGAGTAAATTTACTTTCTTAATTTTAAAATTTTTGAATTTTTTTCTATACCAAAGTTGTCAGTGTAAAATAAAAAACGCCTTTTTAAACTATTTAATTAATAAATTTAAAATAACTAATAATGACTAACCAGTAAATATTCTATATTATGGAACTCGAAAACGAATGACATTTTGAAAAAAATATGAAGCTGTACCCTTATTTTGTCAAGTAGAATCACCCCCTTAAGTTTCGTAATCGATTTTTGAATCACCCTGTATAGATTTTTAAATTGCCTGAGGGATACGCCCTTAATTTTTTACCGCAATTAGAAACACCCTGTAGTCATCAGAAATTATCTTCTTAACAAAAATGTATCATTGCCTATATTAGCCTTAATATCGATAAAGGATTATTCCCAGTTGTATAAAACTTTGTCCATTTCAACAGTTTGTAACTTTGTTTCAGGACGAGTGTGACCATGGCAGTCCCTGTGAGAGCAGATTTGTTTCGAACTTCACGATGGGATGTATGAATGCGACTGTAGGGATGGTTTTATATTAAGGGGCGATGGATACATAATAAATTATACAATAACTGGAAGTCTTTTATAAAACCAATGTCATTGTTCTACGGTAAGATATAAATATCATCGTCGATGCCGGCCGCACTAATTGCATTTAATAAATTTGACATTTTTATTTTTTTATAAATTTTTCTGAACTAAGCGTCTAAGCAAATAAATTCAAGCATACCAAAAAACGTTTATCCTTGAAAAACAGGTTATTATTTAATAAAGGGTGGATATTTTATAATCTTAAAACTGTTTAACAATAAATAAATTTTCTCCAGCCTTAAGTTACACAACAAACAAATAATATAAAGTAATGATCTTTACTTCAATATTGCCCCTTCTGGTTGCCGCATTGTTGAAGTACATCTGGTGTACGATAAATAAAGCTACGATCGAGCAAAGTCTGCAAAATAAATAGATAAGATTTTTGTTTTCAAATATTCTTTTCTAATCAAACAGACAAAGTATTTATTTGCTAGGTTTAAAGTTTTAAAATGTTATTTTAGTCATGTTATAACAAAGATTTATATGTTTATGAGTGTTCAAATTATATATGAATCGATCAATATGTTGCCGGTTTGTTTAAAGAAACCTAACGTTTTATACATTCAAGTTATAAAATAAATGGTGTGTAAATCAGAAGCAGTAGGGGTCAAGGCACAATAAGCCTTGGGACTGCAGCGCATCACCTAGGGGGCGCGGGCGGTGGTCAGACCTAGGTGGAAGACCCAAGGGGCGAAAAAAATATTTGCGTTTAGCTGTTCAAGTAAGTTGACGTTATATTTAGAATTTCTAGTTTTGTATTTAATAAGATAAACTATAAAATTAATGCCTTTGGTATCTTTAAAAAATTGTTGCTATTGCCTTTTTTCAGATAAAAATAGCTTTTCTCTTTCTTGGAATTGGTTTGTAACTCACAATCCACTGTCTACTGTCTTGTTGTTTTGTCTTTGACATATAATGGTGAACCCAAGTTTTATCGACAGTAACAAATTGACAAAGAAATTTAGTTTGGAAATGCTTAACCAGCGTCACACCCTTCAGGGATGGTCATGCAAATGAGTTTTTGATCTAAAGGAAGGAATTTTGACATCCTTAAGCGAATAGTTTTTTCACCTTCATCCATTAAGCAAATAGTTTTCTCATCGCAAAGTTAAAATATACTCCCTTAATATATCCACAGCCTATATTAATTAACATTAGCCAGCAATCATTCTTTAGACGTAATTGGCCTGTCTCTGATATTGAAAGCCAATGCATACTAGGCGCTCAGGTTATGGTCCGCTCACTGTTCGCTCATGATCAAGAATTATTTTTACACAACGATCAAATTATCTGCTCAACCACCTTTTATGGCTATATATTAAGATAGATAAGTTTTAATTCAATTAAACCAGGTAAGAACCCAAATGTTCGCTCATGATTCGTTAAGGGTCTTTGCACACTAAAGGCTAACCTCACGGTCTACTCAAGCCGCCAAATATCTTACATGCTATTTAAATCGGATGAAGCAGGCCGTGAGTGGAGCGCCTAATGTGAACTGTTCGGATTGTGAGCCGAGTTCGACCCTACCAATAGGATCACTGCACACCAGGCTCAGGTCTCGGTTCGCTTAAACCGCGGTTAAATAGTTTACATGCTATTAAAATAGGAATGACTGGACCGTGAGCGTACCGTAAACGTTGCGCCTAATGTGAACAGTTCTATTTAAATTGCATTTGAATAGACAATCAGCTAACCGTGACCTGAGCTTTAGTGTACAGTGAACCATACTGTGCAGTGCGACACCAAGCAAGACAAAAGACTGCGGTCAGAGCGTGGGCAGACCGTAAGCGTTAGTCCTATTAAAATTGCATGTAAGAATAATATACCTCGGCTTGAGTGGCGTAAGTGCCGTAATGTAATAAGCTATAAATACTGATTATATTTGATGTAAACAAAATATTGCCTCTAATCAAAATATCTATTGTGTGCCACAAAAATTTGTTTTGCAAATTCGGTTTCTAATAGAGCCATTATGTACAACGCAGTACAGGACTGCAATATGTGGTTTGCCGCAATTTGAAAAAACGTAAGTATGGCGTGTAATGCAACGTTACGTGCAAAACATGTTACACATATTAAAATGAGTAGCTAAATTGCTAGTGTTTATCAGTCATCTTTGGCCAATTATCTGGTATTTGCCTTTTGTTTTGTCACGCCATATTTATAAGAGTAAAATAGTTAAAGTAATATTTTTTTAATAAAAAGGTTTTTGTTTTTTTATTACTATTAGCATATTAATCAGAAATGAGTTGAAAAATAAAATAAATTTGTCATAAACAAGGTCTAAACATAGACAAAAACTTTTTACAAGTTTTTTTGAGCCTATATTTCATATCTATAGGGTGTTACAAAATGTAACTTTGTATTTTGGGTGAACCAAGGATATAATTTTTTTTTCTGGAAAACTAAGCACTTTATGAACTAAAATAGGTGCTCAGAAATATGTATTTTTACTTGCTTAGTCTGTATAAAATTTAAAACTTGGTAACATCCTGTATCTCGAGAGCCCATGAAATTACTAGTTAAGCTGTAATTTTACTTTGAACTGTTTTACAATTTTATTTTAAAAAATTTAGTAGGATGTAGGTATGACTGGCCAAAATGCAGATTATTGCTATATTTAATAAACGAACAGGTATATTGTGTAAACTGCATGACCAATAGGTTTTGGTATATCGGCCAGTAATGCAATAACAAAACAAGCACTATTAGTCCTCCATGGCGACTTTTAGTTTAACTGTCTCTTTTCCTCTTTCCCTATGTGTTATGATATTTAGCTGATCCGGTATGTACGTTAAATCTATCTTAATTAGTATGTAAAAACCGTCTTAACATGGATTCTTAACTACTTTTTTATCGTTTTGTTTAAAAACAAAAAAGATAAAAAAGTTCTATGCTATTTTTTAAACTTTAAATAAATAATTCTTATTTCCTAATTCCGTAAGAATACAATTCTTTGTGTTACAAAGTTTTTTTATTTATAAAATTCGAAAATGGTTAATTATTCCATTAAAAAGAAAACGTAAGTTTGGATATTTTTTTGAGCACTCGGTATAATTTTTAACCAGTTTTAAATGCCTTTAACGCACTCACATATAGTCCAAGAGTTCGTAAGTGGCAGACCTTCGTTATTTTATCTGTCTTGTCATCTGAAAGCTTGTTACCGCATGCTCCCAACATAGGTAGAAGCGATGGGAGATTATGAAGTTTGACTCATAGTGGCTTTGGTAGGTACCATACCAAAGGTTAATTTAAAACCTAATTTTTGTCATTTTGTAAAAGCTGAATTTTATATTATGTTACTTGGGTACCTATAAGAAGATAATTTATCAGTCGCCAGACAGTTTTGACAATTCCAACCACTTTACAGACAAACATTTTTGGGTGGCCCAATAGTCCGAGGAAGTCCAATATTTTTGTTGTTTAACAAGATATAACAAAAGCCTTCAATAAGATTTGTAGGGTTTCCAAATGGGTGTATTAAAAATATTTCGATTAACACGGAGTGTCTTAAAAAATATTATTGCTGTGAGGTTAATTTTTAAGACAAATAACAGTCTGCATACATCAATTTTTTTAGGACATGCCTATTTAGAAACCCAACAACTCTTATAAAAGACTTTTTGTCATATCTTGGTAAATAACTCAAATATTGAACTTTATCAGACCATACAAAAGTATTTGTCTGCCAAGGGGTCGGAACTGTCAAAATTGTCTGCCGACTGGGGAAATATGTTCTAATAGGTACCCAAGTAACATATATAACATTAAGCTTTTACAAAATAACGAAAGTTATGTTTCAATTAATTAACCTTTGGTACCTGATATCTGCCAAAGCCACTATGAGTCAAACTTTATAGTCTTCCATCGCTTCTCCCTGCTGACAAGTTTTCAGCTTTTACTAAATGATAAAGGTCACTGGCTCTTTCTCTAATATGCTTAAGAGAAAATATTTTTAAAATGTTTAACCAATTTTCTAACTAAGATCAAGGCGTTTGTAGTGCGCAACCCTGTACAGTTATTGTGACAATTAACAATCAACAACTAGTTTAATACAAAAAAACACCGCAAAGCTGCTTCTTTTAAGTACTATATTATTTTTAATGTTACCACAAAAACATGTTAAGCAACCCCTGTTTTTAATAAAGTTATCATAAGCAACTCCATTTTGGGGCTGCAGTATGTGTTTTTCCGCAATATTAAAGTACGCTTATGTAATGCAGTCTTACGTGCAGAACATGTTTAATCATAAAATAGGTGGTTAACTTGCTACTTTTTAGCTGGTTATTTTACCATAACTTTGTTAACTTTCCTTTTGCGGTTGCATGGATGTTTTTAGCTTAATTAAAGTTTTCTTTACTTTAATCATTTTGAAAGTAGTCGTAGCAATTTTAGCTTAATTAAAGTGAACAAACTATATAAATCTTGCTAATAATATTTTAATAATTACTCTTAATAATCAGGTTTGTCAAAAAATGGTGTAAAATCAGATATAAGTGGCCATTGGAAGTAAAACTGTAAAAACGCGAAAACTTAAAGTATGAGATCCGAGTAGTAAGCGATCTGCGATCTTCACCCATCGGGTTACCGAATAACAATTTTTTATCAAAGATGGTATTATATGTAAATAAACGTAGGGCAAATAAATTGGTTAAAAAATTATGTTGGAATACTTTTTTAAATACCTGCGAACGCTTAATAATAAAGTGTCTATTTGTAAATAAAACCGAATGTATCAAAAAATCAATAATTTTTTAACGTTAAAGGTCCTTTCACGGCCTTATATGTACAGACTGTCAAAAATCCATCATAAAAACATATGGATAAAAAATCTTATTTTCAAGAAAGAGTTATTACTAATAATGTTGAGACTCCATGTAAGTTAAAATTATTTAAAAAAAATTAAAATACGTTTTAAAATCTTAAAACTACACATAGTGCCCTCCATTTTATATAACTTTTATATTACAATCCCTATGTTATTAAAAAGCTTATAAAATATTACCACCCTTTAGATGTGTGGAAATTGGGCTATATAAGCCGTTAGTAGATTTTAATATCTAGAAGATAGGAATAGGAAATTTTAATAATGGGTGCGGTGTTGTCATATCTTGGTAACTTGTAAAGATTGAATTTTAAAAAATTAGTAACTTTACTAAAGTTTGCAAGGTTTTTTTTAATTGCAAATCAAATAAATGGGACAATTCATTTAAAAATACTAAAAATATTACGTGTAGCGCAAAACTGAAAAATCTGGCAAAATGGCAATATCACTGTTCAATTTTTCTTGCCTAGAAATCCTAAAATATTAAAATTTGTAAACGTAGCTTAATCTGTTTTAAAGATATTTGAGCGCATCTGAACTTTTTAGCTAAAATGTGGTGTTGTCATATCTTAGTAGTTAGTAAATACAGACTTTTTAAAATTTGTGGACTTATTAAATTTCGCCGGCGCAATTAATTGCAATAAATATAAACGGGGCATTTTATTTAAAAAACCGAAAAAGATACGTGTAGCTCAAAACTGGGAAATCTGACAACGGTGCCGATATTACTAATAAATACTACGGGTCCGATACCTTTTATACACTAAAATTGAAAATTGTAGCTCAAATGGTTTTAAAGATATTTAAGAGTTGCAGTACTTTTTACTAACCCAATATGTACCTGTAAATATATTAGATAAATAGATATTTTTATTTGCTCGATAACTTATGGTACATAGATATATACATATGGTGGTGATATACATATAGCTTGCACTGACGTTTTAGCATCGTCAACAAATTACAATAAAGTTTAAATATTTGAAATAGTTACATAATATTAGAATATGAAATAATAAATTAATATAATAACGCAATTACAATTAAAGGCTTTTCAAAATAAATCTTTAAAAGTAATAAAGCAAATAAATTAAATCAAAGAATTCAAAATCCCACATTGCATTAAATACGACACGACGCCACGCAATGTCACGTAAATTAAGTGGTCACCATTGCTGTGACAGGGGCTTAATGGATGAAATTACTAGTTGATTAAATTTAAGTTAAAATTTAATTTAGGTTTGGTGCTTTCATAAAATATACCAGAATTTAACCCTAAGAAAAGCATAATAAATATTGTTTGACAAAACCTAAAAACACGCTTTTAAAAGTACGTGGAACTAAAACGTGAAAACTAATTTTTAAAATAATGGTTAACCAATAATAAAGGAAAAATGGTGGTATTATTCTAAAAAGCGTTAAGAGCTCCATATACCAAAAATATGGCATCTATCGCCCACGCATTTTTAAAATAAACCTTTTATTTTTCATTCAATATTGTTTTAAAATTATTTTAAAAATTATTTTATACTTTTTAGTTCGATGTGCGACGTGGCTTAAATCTTTTTATTCTAAATTTATTTTCTACTTTTAAGGTTCATATGATATAAAGGCATGATTTTTGGTTTTTTAAACTATCATTTTTTTTTAAATATTTTTTCTATAATTTCTCATTATTAGTATTGTAAACATCCAACAGAGGGCGGACAGTTGGAGAAAAAGTTACAACAAACATACAAAAGTAAAGCTAATAAAGTGTGTAAGATAAATGCTAGAAGTTTTGTGACAGAATTTATTAAATAATTCTTCACGAGTAGAATATGATGTTAAAATTAATATAAAAAGTAATAACCACTGGATATATTGTTTTCTTTAAAAATTTATTAAAAACTTAATTAAATAATTTTTACGTTTTTGGTAGGATCTTAAAAAATTTGTTGCTGCTCAACGAAATAGTTGGTCACAGTGTTTATTTTACTGTATAGAGTCAGCAACAAAAATAAAAACAGTAAGTCAAGGAAGATTGGAGATCGGCTAACTTACAAATCGGTCAGGCTAGCCTTTATATTCTGATTATGCGAGATATTATTTTGGTTGAAAATTTGTTGATGTCGAGATCGACAATCGTTTCTATTTTGTTGCTGACTTCTTACTGCCGTTTCTCGCAATAGCGGAAGCCGTGCAACGGTTCGCTATCAAAGTGTATGGAGTCTTCTGAGACCTTTCTTACATGTTATGAAATCGGAAATTCGGCAAACTCAAAGGCTCCATATAATATTTTATCACTCAGTCCGGCGAATCCGTCTCAAGTGCGAAACGAAGGTTACACTGCTATAAACAATTGCGTGAGTAGCAACAAATTTTTAGATTAAATTTTATCTGATAAAAATCGGGTCTAGAGCGGGCGTGACCAGTTTATCAGCAAACCGATCTTCAATATTTTCCGACTTCCAATTCCCTTATTTTGTTGCTAACTATATATAGTAAAGGAAGCGTTTGAAAATTACGCCGTGCCGTGGTTTTTTTTCCAAATTTTGAACCCCCTTCCCCTTGGTAAGATTTTTTCTTAACCAACCCTAACTCTCACATTAGATTTATGGACATACAAAAGTCACCATTTCTCGAAACCACAATTGATTTTCTTATCAAAAGATTCTTTGTAGAGCAAAAAAAGGGCCTCCATCTTCACATTCTGCGGGGGGGCCTGTCCAAAATTCGTTAATTTCTTTCTCTTCTACCAACACAGAAATAACGTGATATTTTCAAGGACTGTCTCCCCATCGTAGAATTTGGTGAAATTTTCTTCGACCCTCCCCTTCGCACGTAATTTATGAACGCTTCCTAAATAAACGATTTTATGAGCAACAACCAATTTTTAGAATAAATTTTATCTGGAAAAGTCGAATGTAAAGCTAGTATAGACAGTATTAATTTTGTTAAAACTGAAAATATTGTCTTTTCTAAATTTTCTGCAACAACAAATCAGCAACAAATAAACTAACCTTTATTCAATGTATTTTACCTTTTAAGCGTATGTCTATAATAACTTAGCAAAAGCTGATATTATAGATTGATAACAAATACTCTCAATTTGTTTAGGCAAAAAATTGTTGGCAGCTTATTATTAACACTTTAAAAGTAACAAATTCTGGCATTTATTTTTTTTTTTAAATTTGCTAAGCGGTGTAAAAATAAAATTAAATAAAAGAAACGTTAGTTATTTCAATGGTCTATCTTTCCCCAACAAAATAATTAAATTACCTATTATTTTTAAAACCTTTTTTTTTGAGTTATCCATATATATAAAAATAAATAGCCACTACTCATTTTAAATTAAAAATTATAATTTTTATTAAAAGTTTAATTACTCTTAAAGTCTTTTAATACCTTTTTAATTTTTAGTTTCTTTAGCTAGAACGTGCAAACTCATTTCGACGAGAACTAGCTTTTAAAATTAAATTGCAACCGTAATTTAATCAACTACTCATTTCATCTATTAAGCGCTTGCAACATTGAAGGTGACCATTTAATTTACTATGACGTCGTATCCAATCGCCAGGAAAGCCTATGCATTTTATTAGAAAGTAAAGTATTATTTTACTTTTATTTAAGTAAAGGGTCGTTTTAAGAGTTGCGTTAATTTTTAATTATATTTGTATGTAAATACGTTTGTTTGTTTGTGTATGCTATCTTTATTTTTATTTAACAGTTCCAAAAAATATATATATATATATATATATATATATATATATATATATATATATATATATATATATATATATATATATATATATACAGGTGGCCCACCATATTCGACACGGTCTGTAGCTGGATAACCATGGGGTTTTTAAAGAAAAGTAAATACTGAAACATATACAGGTCGGATAAGGCCACAGTATAAAATTATTTTACTCTATACAGGATGTCTCAAAAGTGTGACGTATCAAAGTTATATTTTTAAATGGAACACCCTATATTTTATGACGGTTTTAGATTCTACATAAAAAAATAATTTAAGTTTGTTAATAATACCAAGTGTCTAATTTTATTCGTTTTTGTGATATTTTGATTTTTTTCAAAATGCAGGGGTTTTTTTTTTTTTTTTTTTATCTTTGGACAAACCACGAAGGCTAAAAGCCTAAATACTAACGTACCGTGGGTGTCTTAAGCGAGGTAAGAGGGAGTTTGTTGACACGGGACTTAAATACTTGAAGATTTGGGGGAAGGAAAGACCTCCGCGGGCAGCAGGTTCCACAATCTAGAAACTCTAGGGATAAAAGAACGAACAAAGTGAGAAGTTCGGGGCCTGTCCAGTTGGACCGTATAGGGATGCATATGCGCGGAACCACGAGTTTCTCTGTTGGGAACCGTGAGTGGAGGAACTATACTGGTCAATTCTTCAGAGCAGAAGCCATGGAAGTACCTATAAAAAGCGATAAATCGCCCACAGCCCGACGATGGGCAAGAGAGGGAAGCCTTTCTGTAAGTGAAGGATCATTAATGAGACGAACAGCTCTTCTTTGAATAGAATCAAGAATGCTCAGGGTTGTTGGGGACGCCATGCCCCAGATATGAGAACAATATTCCAAGGGAGGTCGGATTTGGGAAACATATAAAGTGTATAAATTAGAAGCGGAAAAATACTTTTTAGCTCGAAAGAGAAATCCAAGCTTTTTGAAGCTGCCGTGGCTATAGATACAATGTGTTTATGCCAGTTAAGGTTACTTTCAAATGTGACGCCCACGAGATTGAAGGTGTCTTTGCTCTGTAGAACTTGGCCGCTCATAAGTAGAGGATGAGTATTTGATGACTCTTTTCGCGACAAGGAACATGACTGTGTTTTGGATGCATTAAAATGGACGAGATTTTTGGCGCCCCAATCCAATATTAAATTAAGATCCTGAGAAAGAGATTGATGATTGATTGATGAGAAGAGGGGTGCTATTAAATTAATTTTATTTTAACAAGATAAACTCCTTAAACTTTAAAATTTGTTACAAGATTAGGAAAAGTCTGCCTTATCATACGTAGGTAATATCGAGATCATAGATTATACAGGGTGTTCAAAAATAATTTCAATTTTTTAGAAAGTCAAATAGCAATATATCTCTTATTTTAAATGGAACACCCTGTATTTTTTTACACCACATGATAAAAACCAAATGCTCTTTCAAATGGTTATAGGTTGCTTATACCTATTTTTTATACTTTTTAAGTAAATTCCGTTTTAACATGTTTTTATTCCAAATGTCTATTTAAATGTAAATAGGCTGTGATATAGCTATGCCTATTTACTAAGCCGATATTGAAAAATGTAAATTTGTTGGAAAAAGCACAAAATTAAAAGATTTTGAAGTATTATCTGCCACTATTTTTAAAATTCACAGAAAAAATTCATTAGTTGCTTATAATGCTACTTCCAATAACACTTATTTCAGCTAAATGTGGTAATGATAAAACTTGTGTTTTTAAAAATCCTAATAACGCCTCTGGTCATTTATGACGAAATTCTGTGACCTATAACTCGTTTCTTTCATTATCCATAATTATTGTTTTAAATTTTTTAAAGCAATTATTAAGGTTATCAGATGGTTTCTCCTGGAATATTTTTCAGGATTAACTCTAGACTAAAGTAAACCATTTTTTTCACATCCTACCAGTATTATATCATCTTGTTGTTGTAGAAGAAGGGTTTATATTTAAAATCATTGAAATTTCTTTTAAACTGACTAAAACACTAGTAATCAATAAATGGTCGTTGTTATTTTCTTAAGAAAAATATTAATGGCTGCTATGTCACAGCCAACTTTAATTTAAATAAACATTTGGACTAAGAATTTGTAAAAACAGATTTCACTAAAAAAACACAAAACATAGGTATAGGCAACCTATCACAATTTGAAAGAGTATTTTATTTGTCATCATATGACGTAAAAAATACAGGGTGTTCCATTTAAAATAAGAGAGATATGGCTATATGATTTTCTGAAAAATTGAAATTATTTTTTGATCACCCTGTACAATATTTGATCTTGATTTGACCTACGTATGATATGGCAGACTTTTTCTAATCTTGTTACACATTTTAAAGTTTAAAGTGTTAAAAGTATTAAAGTAAAATCAATTTAATTTTACCTCTGCATTTTTCAAAAAAAACAAATATCACAAAAACGTATAAAATTAGACACTTAGTACTATAAACAAACTTGAGATATTTTTTAAAGTAGAATCTAAAACCGTCATAAAATATAGGGTGTTCCATTTAAAAAAATATAACTTTGATACGTCACACTTTTTTGAGACACTCTGTATAGACTAAAATAATGTTATACTGTGGTCTTATCCGACCTGTATATGTTCCAGTGTTTACTTTTTTAAAAACCCCATGGTTATCCAGCTACAGACCGTGTCGAATATGGTGGGCCACCCTGTATTATTTGGCTTTTCTCCAGAATAAAATTAAAAGTTTATTTAACATTTTATGAAAATTAAAACTTTTATACATTATAAAAACTATTCTGCTCTTACACAATATCATAAAGTTATGATTACTTTAAAAGAAATAAAGAAATAAGGTTTCAATTTATAAAGAAAGGTTCATTAGCTTATGAAATGGAAACCTTTTTATTGTAAGTAACTTATTATTAAATATTTCATTATTTTATTTCTTTTAAAGTAATCATAACTTTTATGATATTGTAAAGATCAGAATAGTTCTTCATAATGTATAAAAGTTTTAATTTTCATAAAATGTTAAATAAACTTTTAATTTTATTCTGGAGAAACCAAATAATATTTTGTTTAAATTTAATCTCCCACAAAACAAATAAAGCATAAAATAAATTAATTTGTTATTATTGGCGGTTTATACTAATTTTATCGGTAGATGGCGTCCTCCGGCGGCAATGCGTATAAAAGTTATTAAAAACCGCCGAATAATATTTAAAGTTAACCTTACCTTACTTTAATGATTATTTATTTTGGTGTGCCGTAAGAGTTTAGTTTTCTTGTAGTTTATTGTTTAAGAGAGAGAGAGAATACTTTTAAAGAAAATTAATCACTATATTTCTGCTTTAAATAACTTTTTTTGCTAAGTAGGCTGTGGAAATAAAATGGTGGCTTATTTTTCTTTCACTGGTATTAATACATATTTTTTTTTTATGAATTACTTACATTTCGTAATTTCTATTTTTAATGTAATTAGTAAGAGACAATTCTTCATTTTTAAACCTTTTAAATGGATACACCCCTATTTTATTTCATTTTATTTTTAAATTCTGTCCTAAAATCCCTAATGATATATCAAACATTTAAGATGGCGGCTATATGGATTATTTATTTAAGACATCCAAATAACTAAATAAATAAATAAGTGATCTATGGCCGCCCTCTTGAAAGTCAACAATATGTTGTGATATGTCATTAAAATGGGATTTAAGTGTATGATTTAAAAAGAAAATAATTTTTTTATTAAAATTTTTTAAAATATTTTAAATTGTCTTTCATCAATAACATTAAAGTAAGTGTGCACAATAAGAGTTGCAGTCGTTGACAATAAGAAAAAACATAGAAATACCACTTTCCTAGTAGCATACTGGGTGTTTCTTTTTCCAAAATAGGTTGTGAAAATAAAAGCTTGTTCTATTTTACTTTTACAGGTATTAATATATTTTATTTTCTTTAATAAACCATTTACATTTCGTAATTTTAGCTTTTAAAACACAACAATGCCTTTACCATAACAAAATTTGGCTAATTTTTAAATTCCTTTTATTTATCTCCATTTCATTTATATATAAGTCATAGTTTTTCCCTTCTGATTTAACTATGCTGTATTTTTCGTTTTTACTTAAAATTTACCAAAAAATAATCAGGGTAATTATTTTTAAGTCGGCAGTATTGCTAATTACTTTGTTATTGGAAACACGAAGTCGGGTAAAATAGTAAAGTTGAAGTATTTTTCCGCTGATTAACGTAGTGCCAACAAAAAAAAACAATTAAACATCGGGCTTGCGATTTATTGCAAACAATATTTATATAATTTTTTGAACACCCTGTATATTATATTACCATTTGAAAGATCCATTAAAGAGCTTTTAAAAAAGTTTTATGTGTTTTATCAATTTTTCAATAGTTTCTGAAATATGGCCATCCTCAGGAATTTGATAGTAAACTCGCATTTTTAAATAAACATCTTGTATATTGCATCACCATTAAATAGATATTTTAAAGAGATTTAAGAAAATACCACATTTGATAAGTCTATCTCTAAAAGTTTTCAAAATATGACCATTAAAATCTGAAAATTATGTTAAATTTTTATTATCTGTACAGCTCCAAGCTATAATAAGCACTAAGTTTAGTGTCGAAGATAAAATAGACTTTATTATCTACCATTTTTTAGATTTAAATGGCCATATTTATATTTAATTTATAAGAGATAGACATATTAAATGTGGTTATTTCTAAAAGCTATTTAAAATATCTATTTAATAGTGATCAATATACAGGGTATTCTATTTTAAAAATGCCAGTTTACTATCAAATTCCGAGAATGGCCATAGTTCCGAAACTATGAAAAATTGGCTATACCACATGATGACTTTTTTAAATACTTTTTATAGATCTTTCGAACTGTGATATAATATACAGGGTGTTTTAATAAAAAGTGTTTGTTTGCAATAAATCAAAAACTCGATGTTTATTTTTTTTTTGTTGGCAGCACGTTAATCAGCGGAAAAATACTACAACTTTACTAATTTAACTGACTTCGTATTCCCAATTATAAAAAGTTAGCAATAGTGCCGACCTAAAAATGATTAAAGTCTGTATAAACATTTTTAATTTAAAATTTATCTTTATTTATTAGAAATTTATAAAAAACAAAAATAAAAATCAGGTATTTAAACTTAAGATAACCCAATTTGACCTAATAAAAATATTCCTTTTCGTTTTATTTCAGAAATGAACTCGACAGCGTCTACTCCGTCCGTAGAAGACTTAAAATTAGACCTAATTTATCAAAAAGACGCCGTAATCGGATGCCTTGGAATTTTCTTTTCCGAACACGAGCGCATCGTCATCGGACTCAAATGAAATTCCACAAAGTTTTACAAATTCGACCACGGCTTCAGGTTCAGGTAAAATATACTTTAAATTTAAAATTAATGGGAACTGCTTTATCCCAATAAAGACAAACTCTTACAAAGGTAATCGATATGGGCAAATTTGATAAATATTTTTTTTTCTATAAAATAAAACAATTATTTGTGAATGGTGTGATAATCATATTCAACTATACAATGTGTCCAAAGATAGGTGTTACAAGAGGAAAAATAAAATTTTATTGTCATTTTTTTGACTTAAAACCAAACATTATTTCATATTATGACACATCTTAGGTACTACAACTCGTAGAAAATAACATTTTCTTTAATTATGTACAGGAGTAAAACTGAACCTTTTAAATTCAAAAATAGAATTTTTGTCACGTTTTTAAGATTCCTAAAAAAAGTCAAGGAAGGAAATAAGGAAATTTAATTATGAAACATGGCAAATGCAATTCCTGAATTTAAAAAGCCCAGTTACTCCCCTGTACCAATTTTTACAAATTTTGGTTGAATAGTTTTTGAGACAATTGACCATACCTGGTCGTTTCTGTATTCAAGCTTGATGCCATATCTTCGAATTTGACAGGAGTAAAAAACCGATAATATCAGGTCATAATAAAGTTGATTACAATAATAAAAATAGGGTATTCCCGTTAAAATTTTCATGTTCAGTTACCTCTTCGCCAGTGGCGTATTTACTTAAAGGCTGAGTAGGCTGAAGCCTAGGACGGCGCTTTTTAGGGGGCGGCAGACGTTTTTAGGGGCGGCAGATTTAGTACTTATAAATAATTTAATGGAATTCGATTTTTATTTTGTACGTAGAAATGAAAGTGAGAACCTTTTTTTTGTTTTTTTGCTCGTCAAAATTATTTTTCAAGGAAAAAGATATAGGGCGGCAAATATGTAAGTAAATGCGCCTCTGCTCTTCGCGCAAAATTTTGT
Organism: Listronotus bonariensis; assembly: GCA_014170235.1. Taxonomy (NCBI): domain Eukaryota; kingdom Metazoa; phylum Arthropoda; class Insecta; order Coleoptera; family Curculionidae; genus Listronotus; species Listronotus bonariensis. The sequence goes on from JACEGR010004267.1 coordinate 62,125, forward strand.
TTATTTATATTTAACGGTTATTGAGATAATTCACCGTTCCGGTTTTTGCTACTAACCCTGTATACTTTGGCCACTATAAATAAAAACTGATAATAAATCCATAGTATGTAACTCCGGTTACTGTAGTATTTAACCAATAAAATGAATTTTTATTGTGGTATCTAGGGTTTCTGACTTTTTAAGCCAATGAAATACATCTTTTGTTCAGGTGTTTTTCTCAATTTATAGTGAACAGAGTATAGTAGCAAGTATGTAGAACTTGTTACAGAAAGTTCTGATTCACGAATCTTTTTACTTTCTAGTTTAGACAAATTAACTATGTGTAAATACTGGGTTATCAGTATTTATCTTAAAACAACTTGGAATACAGACATTTAAAATAGAATGTCTTAAAAAAAAAAAATTTGAATACAATTAACAACAACTCTTATTGGTCATAAGGTTGGACATTTTAAAAATAATATAGATAAAAAGTATATTTTTTTATTGACATTATTTTAACTCTGCACCAGATTTTACTTCGTTACAGCTTATAGCCTACTGCTGAAAATAACGAAAGAAAAACATTTCGAAAATATCAATTGCACCAAATTGAATTTAAAACTGACGATTGTCGACCGTTGGAAAAATTGAATTTGGATCTTTTTTACTGCAGTACAAAACAAATATTAAAGCGGGCTGTTAATGTCACAATTTTAATAAAAATTGTATTTCTCTCATTTTTGTAGCAGTGCAGGTTTAATTTTTTTATTCATTTGACTAATAAATATTTTCCCCTTTACACTGGACCGCAAAATTCACCGGAAAACGAAAATTTGGTTCACATTCAATCCTCACTAAGTTTTTAAGTTTTGCATCAATTTTAATATTTTTTTGTCTAGTTTAAGGCCGTTTTATTTGTCGTTATTTTTTTATATTAAAGCTACAAAATTTTCAAGGGAATTTGTTGTTATACATAGATTATTTTAACTCTAAACTTTTAAACACCCTGTAAAAACGAATTCACAACCGAATAATGATTATTTTTGCTGCATTTTCAAAACCTATCTTTTCTTATCGAATTTCAATCAAATTTTCGTTGTCTGGATAATTTTGCGGGCCAGTCTATTTAAAACGTTGGTACTTTCAGAAAATATTAAGGAAAATAAAGTTTGTTTTAAGTGCTGTCCTAAAAATAATAATAAATATTAATAATAAATGTTTTTTTATTGATAATAAAACAAAGTACAACAAGAAAAAATGCAATAAATGTAAAAGAATCAAAATTGTTTCGAGTGCGTTAGATTAAGAAAGGGTGAGTTAATTACAGTGTATATTCCACTAATCGGACAATTTAGTGAGTGACGTAAAGAAAGCGGGGGTTACAAATTTGTAAAGAACGTCATTTTTACATTCTCGAGCGGGGCAGTTTTTTTTATTTTAAAGTAAATAATTTAAAGATAACGAAAAATATATAATCCGATACTATCCGATTTGCACAAGCCGAAATAATAACAGTATTTTTTACATATTTAAAAATCTATAGCCACTTTTCCCATTGATTGATACCTTTGCAAGAAAATCCCCATTAAGAATCGTGGGCTCCCCTACTATTATGCTTGGCTATATGTATACCTACGAAAAAAAATGACTTCTGACTCACCCTGTACAATATTTCTTTTATAAAACCAATATTTTATAGTCCGATATGCACTCTATTTATTATGTTTTTTTCTCTGTTAAATCAATATTAAATATACCCTTCATTTGTTAATATATTTTTTATATTCATAAATATATTTTAAAATATTATTTTATTTTAAATTTTAAGAAAACATAAAATTGTTTTTAATGACACTGGAATATAATAATATATTGAAACAGAAATAGGCTCTGTTTGGATTTTTATTTTATTGTTACAATACAGTTATGATTTATTTAATTCTAAGGCTTTTCGAGCTAAGAAAATGTATGAAGGTATTTTAGATATGAAAAATAAAACATTTAAAAGTAAAAAAGTAAAATTTATTAAAAAGTAAATTTTACATTTCATCAAAAGAATATATATTATAATGTTTGTTTTGTAGAATTAGATCTTTTTGCCAATCTATATTAATTGTAAACACTTTTTTATATAAGTTTCTATAAAGAGCTGTAGTTTTTATGTAAAAACAGAATTAGCAGATGTGTTGTATAAAAAAATGTTCTTAGGTGATCCTATCTCTCTAAAATTCTATAACACCTAAACACATTTTTGAAAGTCTGTAACACATTGCCCCCCTTCCAGGAAGTTTGATCGTCTCGATCAAGAGCTATCGTCACATGTCTTGATAACGGCTTAGCCTTTCTAGATGTACTACTTTCATCTTTGCCTGTGGACTCTTCTGTATACGGTACACCAGATCATTAAGCCGTGTCACCACTTTATATGGTCCCTCCCATGACTTCTGTAGTTTCGGTGAACGCCCCTTGGTTCTTCTTGGATTGTATAACCAAACTTTTTCACCGACGACAAATCCCTGATGGTTAGCTTTCAAGTCATAGCGGGATTTCATACGGTCACTTCCTTTTGTAACTTGGTACGCACCTCTTCATGTATCCTCTGTAGCTGTTTACTTAGTTGACTTACATAGTCTTCTGCTGGTTCTTCATTGGTGGAAGGTCGTCCTGTAAGCAAGTCAACTGGAAGGCATATTTCCGCTCCGAAAATGATTTTAGCAGGTGTTTCGCCAGTAGTTTCGTGAATTGCGGGCGGTATGCTAATAAAAACGGCTGTATACAGTTATCCCAGTCACTTTGTTGGTCATTTACTTTAATTTTCAGGTAGTTATCAAGTGTTCTGTTAAACCGCTCTACCATACCATCGGACTGGGGATGAAGAGGTGTTGTTCTTGTTTTATGGATTCCCAGGAGATTACAAAGGTTCTTGAAAAGATCGGACTCAAAGTTTCTGCCTTGATCGGAATGTATTTCTCTAGGAACTCCATAGCGACAAATCCATTGTTGAAATAATACATCAGCAACAGTGATAGCTTCTTGATTTGGGATTGGGTAGACTTCTGGCCATTTACTGAAGTAATCCATCGCTACCAATATATAGCGATTCCCTGATTTACTAACTGGAAATGGCCCTGCTATGTCTATGGCAATTCTTTCAAAAGGTGCCCCTACATTGTATTGCTTCATCTTGCCATGGCTTCGTGTTTCGGGTCCCTTGCTGGAAGCGCAGTCCTTACACCTTCTGCACCAGTATGGATCACACAACAATTATTATTGTTTTAGTAATATAAATGACCTTATTTTATTTATGGTTGCTTTTAATAAGTTTTCCCTATTAAAATACTAAAATTATTCTAGTTTATTTAAAAATGTTATAGATTTTTTATAGGTAAAATTACCAAAATGTTAGCTAAAGGCAATAATAATCACAGTATGAATATGAATTTTAATAAGAAAAGTTAAAATATTTTTTAAGTAAAGATTATTTATAATTAAGTTAACAATGGTAGACCGTATCTCAAATGAGGTTTAAAGTTTTAAGAACTTTTTAGGATTATACCGGGTGACAACGAATCTAGTAGACAAGCCATAACTCCTAGAGTATAAGACATATCAAAAAAGACTTAGTATGGGTAAATAGTATGAGAAGAGGAGAGTTTTCGCATATTTTTTAATTTCCAGTCACTTTCAGTTTAGCCGGAAATTGACCAAATTCTATATTTTTTAAACGAAACACCCTGTATATTTTATCATTTTATCATCCATTGCACTATTTAAAATAAGAATGTGGCATTTTAAATAGTTTTTAAGCCCTCTTTGTTTTTAGAGTCATTTTTAATATTGTATCTAGGTGGTCATGATTGAGCGCAAATTAATGTAAGGACCTTAAGTAATTTTAGACAATACACCCAAGGGAGAACTGGGCAAACGAAAATTTCAGACTCTCTCTTCGAGTTCAAACCTGGTATACGGACGGGTCCAAAACCGAAGAAGGGTCAGGAGCAGGTGTCTACAGTGAGATGGGAAACACTCGTTTGACCTTTCCACTGGGAAACCACGCCTCTGTATTTCAAGCAGAAATTTTTGCGATCTTACAATGTGCCAGGATTAACAACCAAAGGCCCCGCACAAATTGTACAATCAACATTCTTACGGATAGTCAAGCAGCCCTTGGTGCACTAATTAATCCCAAGGTATCGTCTTGGCTGGTACTAGAATGCCTCGAGGAACTCAGGGAACTGGCGGAACGCAACAACACGAGGTTGATGTGGGTGCCAGGGCATTGCGGAATTCGAGGCAATGAAAACGCAGACGAACTGGCTAGAAGGGTCAGCCACGACATACGTCGGGCCAGAACCAGTCCTTGGAGTGCCAAAGAGCACCTTCCGGAGTGCGGTACAAAACTGGGTAAAGGACCAGCAAAGACTGCACTGGGAAAGGCTTCCTCAACACATGCATGGGAAAATATACATCAGTGGACCATGCACAAAGAGCTAAAGAACTACTCAAAATGGGTAGGAATCAGCTAAGAACGATCACAGGTTTCCTCACCGGACATGCTCAGTGAAAGAACACCTAAATAAAATGGGATTATACAACGGAGATCTGGACTGCAGATTATGTGGAGCAGAGACCGAAACAGTATCCCACATACTGTCAGAGTGTGAGGCACTGGATCACAAAAGACAGGCAATCTTCGGGGATATTAGAGTGCCCCGGAAACATATGGTACGCACCCAGCAGACCTATACCGCCTTCTTCAAGGAACTAGGGTACTGGAATGGGTACAATAAAACGGGAGTTTGGTACAATAAGCCTTCAGGCTGCAGTGCCACCGGACATGCAGACGGCCTAGTATAAAAGTTAAAATAATATAGACATACTATAGAGACAAGCATTTTAAAAAAAATAATATTTCGATGAATCAATGACCAATTTATTTGCGATCGATGAATAATAATAATTAGGAATGACCTCACGACTACAAAAATGGTAAAATATACAGTGTGTTTTATTTAAAAAATTTAATGTTGGAGCAATTTCCAGTTAAACCGAAACTAATATATATATATATATATATATATGTCTAATACATAATATACTTTTAATCATTTATTTTCGTTACAGAGCGAGTAAATTATACAACAGTAGGACCCAGATTGGAACAAAAATTAACCTCGGATAGTTCAAGCATTTTAAGATCCACACTACCCATTTCAACAGCGCCGCCCTGTACATTAGATTGTGGACCTGGTGGTGGCTGTCATATTGAAAATAATGAAGAACCTGCCAAGTGTCTATGTCCATTAGGCAGAGGAGGGGAGAGATGTGAGAAAGGTAAGAAGAGCTAAACAGTTTTTTTGACAATAATGAAAGATTGTACACGATAATATGCGAATTTAAAAAAAAGTAACATAATATGTTTTTAGGTTAAGTTTAAATCATATTCGTGTAAACTAACCCGTTTGCCCACCTTAATATAAGGCCTAAATTTAAAGTTTTTAGTCTAAATAATTAAAAAAAAAAACAATATGTGGCTTATTACAGTATTTTCATTTTTCTACAAAGTCTCTGATTGTTTAATACATTATTAATTTCTTAAAAGCTTTATACCTTTATTAGGGTCTATTTTTTATAGCTTTTTAATTAAACCGTTTGCATCCCAAAAAATTGTTACCAATCTTTTCTGCCGATGGATTTAACTTTATCTTCTTTAAATTCGATCATTCCTCGCTGTACATTGTCCGAATTGTTGTTTTGTCCCCTAGGTATAGATCAAAGTTTTATAAACAGTAACAAAATGGCGAAAAAATATTTAAGGATACCTTTAACACTGTCAAACACTGTTCTGAGATGTCAAGCAAATAAGTTTTTGATATGAAGTAGGCACTAAACGAGCAAAAAGTTTTTCCATCATTCAGTTAAAATATGGTTAGTTTGCTCTTGCAATATGCCCACAGCTTCAGCTATTCTATTTAACTTAATCAATCGATTATTGAAAAGAGGAGGTGTTGGAAACTTTCTGCATAAATTCTTTTAAAGTATCCATTTTTTGTCTTTTTCTTTTTAACGCGGGGTATTTTAAGTGCTTGTATGATCACGATTAAAATGTACAACCCAAGTACTAACGTTGGCAAAAGTAAGCGCTGACTTACCTAAATTAGCATTTATCTATTCTTTAATTTCTGGTTAGCTTGATAAACCTTTAATATGAAAACATTTTATAACCGCATGTATTTAATTTTTCTAGGTTTGACAAAATGTAAAAATTAATTTTAACAAAATTAAAATATTATTTATTTTCAAAAAAAAATGTATCGACGCAAAATACTATTTAAAATGCCGTAAAAGAACGTCAACTTGCGCCCTACTGTGAGTAAGGTTATCTATCTTTTTTTTTTTTTTTTTTTTTATAAATTATTAAACTTGCCGATTTGGAATAAAATAATAAATTGTAAATCAAAACGTGTCGATCCATTTATCTGCTGTCACCTATTAAGGCATTAAAAATAGTTTCCTATTTCACATTACTAGGCAGTTTACATACACTATTTTTCTTTTAGGATAGATAATAGTAATATTTTTTCTCAATATCATTTATTTTAAAACACTCTGTATGGGTTTATTTTATTTAAATGACATAAACACAGAACCACTGTAATGAGGCAAAACATTCAAAGTTAATGTACTGATAAGTTTTACATTTTAACAGGTTTGCTAAACCATTAAAGAAAAACTGGTAATTTTTTAGTGCATATACAGGGTAACTCTTAACCTATAAGGATAAACTTGGGAAATTATTGCTGAGGGCAAACAGTAAGTAAACATTAAAAAAATAATAAGTGAAATATTTTTAATTAGTAAGATTATCAATGATTTTTAATTAAATTAAATACCGCGAATTATGAAGACAACTAATAAATAGAAAAATATTTTTTGTTTACGAAATAATTTAGTACATTTTTACACAGATTTATCAAATTGTCTGAATTTCTTGTTCTTTATAAAAAAAAACAAGTTACGATGTTTATGATGGCATAAGTAATAAGCCGCGTTCAGACTTGCAACAATTCGCCGTGCCGCTTACTGCGCCATATAGCCCGACATAGCGCGGACGTGGACGTGGATTGAATTTACGTTGTTTCAAGGGATTGGCGAAGAATTCTAAGGTGATTCAGAGCTTTTTTGCATCAAAGGAGCGCGCATATAGGCTGGTTAGTTTGGACTGATGTTTGGCGATTTGTTGCAAGTCTCGACGCGGCTATAGAACAGCCTCTTTCAGTTCTAATTTTATTTTTACGCGATTAGGATTATACTGTGTTATTGCTAAAACAAAGAATAAGTAAATACTTTATTTTTGTAATTAATTATTATTTTTCTGTTGAATTACACCACTTTTGTTTAATTTGAAATAATTAATTATCTTCATAACTAAAAATATTTACTTTTTATTAAGTATCGGTCATTGTTTGTCTTTAGCGATAATTTTCCAAGTTTATACGTGTAGGTTAGAATCACCCTGTATATATGTATGATCTACTACAAAACAAATAAAATGGTTATTATGATTTAAAAAATTATGAGTTTATATATTATTTCAAAATTTTTGTTTTTAAATTATTTTCTGTAAAAACGAATGTTTATTTTTGGTTTCCTATCTTAAACTACTAAAAGAAATGATCTACAATGAAACAAGTAAAATAAAAATCATAACCTGAAAAATTAGGGGTTTAAATGTATTTGTAAATTTTTTGCCATTTTGGATATTTTCTAGAAAAATGTATGTTTATTAAAGGTTTCCAATCTAAGACTTAAGAAATAATTGATAATTTTTTAAATGCCTATTTAAATGATCTACTACAAAACAAATAAAATGCTTATCATAATTTAAAAAATTAGGAGTTTAAATGTAATATCAAAAATATCATGTTTTCCCTTAGATATTTCCTGAAAATATGTATATTTATTCTTGGTTTCCAATTTAAAACGAAATAAATAATCATAATTGCATTGTTAAGCACACCAGCAATTGCTCAGTATTTTAGGTTGATTAAGAAACCTCGCTTGCGTGTCTAAAGTACTTTAAGCAGTCCTGATTAGGCATAGAAGTGTTAAGACATTTTATTTAAAATAGATCAGTTGACCTTTTGATTTCATAACTCTGAAAAATTATAGGTTTGATTAGGATTATAGTATTGCACATTTCTACACATCCATATCATTTTCATATACAGGGTGTTTCAGAACTATGGGATCAAACTTCAAGGTGTGATTCCTTTTATTATTTTATAAAAAAAATATAAACATATTATGTCCGGAGTTGCTTCCTTACTGAGATACAGGGCGGTAATATTTATTTAAAAAAAATAAAAAGTTTTTTCTAAATATTTTTAATATACTTAGGCCGATTTGGATAAAATTTGGTACATTTATTAAAAGTAATAAGGCGTTTATTTACCGCTTACCAGATTGTTATTATTGGGTCCAGTGGCGTCTCAGTGGGCACTGCAACTTATACTATTGAGAAAAAAAGTATGCCGTAGACTTTTTTAATTTTTTATATTTTTTTATAATAATGCAATTAATAATACAAATTTTTAATATTTTGTTTTTTTTTGTATCTACGATCGTTTTTGAGAAAAATATTAAAGCTCTGTTAATTTTTTATTTTTTTATAGATGTCCATGATATAAGAAGCAAAAATTATAATAAATCAATTATTTGCCTTAAAATAAATTAGCAGTCCTGTATTTTATCGAAAATTGTCATATTCTCTGTTTACTAACATATCGAAATTCTTTATTTGTTAATTTTAGATTTTATTTTATGCTGTTTAGGGCTACTTTTTAGAATGACTTAAAGTGGCTTTATTTTTTTTCTCGAAAACTAAGCTAGATACAAAACAAAAACGAGGATTTAAGAAGTTGTTTTAATAATTGCTTAATTATAAAAAAATATATGAAAACGTCAAAACAAATCAGTGGCGTACTTTTTTTCTCAATATTATAAGTTGCGGTGCCCAATAATAACAATTTGAGGAGGGCTAAATAAGTGCCTTATTACTTTAAATAAATATACCAAATTTTATCGGCCCAAGCATATTACAAATATTAAAAAAACTGTTTTTTTTTAATTTTATTTAAAAAATAGGAAGGAACTCCGGACATATGTTTATAGGAACTTTTTAAAAAAATAATATAGGGAATCACAGGTTGAGGTTTGATCCCATACTTCTGAAACACCCTGTATATTATTGATAATACATAATATGTATTACTATAAAATTGACTAAATCTTTGAAGGAAAACATCTTGGACAAAACCATGACCCAAAACTTTAGAAGTTACATTTATTATGTTTAGATAATGAAGATAATGTATTTACTTATTTAAAAATACCAGACGCCATTTTTAGACACATGTTTTTGTTATGTATATTTTATACTGGGTGATTCTTAATCTATGCGCATAAACTTAGAAAATTATTGCTAAAGACAACAATGACTAATAAGAAAGAAATATTTTACTTATAAAGATAATTAAATATTTTAAATAAAAAAAAAAAAATAACTCGGAGCACAAATAAAAAAAATACAAAGAAAGATCGTTAAACAATAGGCCTAATTTAGTGTTCTTTGTAAAAACTAACCAATATACTCGTATAAGTTATGATGAGTTTTGGTATACCTGTTAGTACTACAGTATTTGTTATTTATCTTCTATACAGGGTGAATCTGAATTGTAAAATATTTTTTAGGGAGATAGTCAATTAAAAGAAACATAAATTCTAAGCAGAAATTAAAATAAATAATAAAAAAAATTATCATAAACTTTTTTTTGTAACAAAACAATAAGCTAAATTTTCTTTGTAAAAACTAAATCATTATATAAATTGTGATAATTTGTGGTATTTCTGTTGGTACTCTACTATTAGCTGTGGTTGTTGTGAGTATATTTCTACGTGATAGGTGTTAAAGTTATAGCTTTTAATAATTATACCAAATTATTTTTGACACAAAAAATGGGTAACTACCTTGTTTTTCACTTTAGTCATTATTGGTCATTATAGCATTTACTTTTGTTTTTATTCAAAAACTATTGATTATCTCCTTAACTAAAAATATTTTACTAATTACCTTTTTAACTTTTTCCATAGTCATTGCTTGCTCTTAGTATTAATTTTTCAATTTTATGCGTATAGGTTAAGAATAATCCTAAGTTTCCTTCGCGAATTTTATGACTTGCAAATAATATTAATTACTTTTTTTAACAATATTACTAAGATACGTTACTGAACGACGGAACTATAAAAGTTTACGAAGCTTACCTTTTGAAGCTACTTCAGCCATTCGTACCAGATAAAAATGGTCCTTTTAAATATCCACTACTTAAACAACGCACATTACAGTTATGTTCATAAAAATCGTACAAGTAATCAAATGAAAGGTATTTTACCTTCATTTTGCGTAAAATTGGCTTTAATACCAGACCTTTGTGAACGTCATAATTTTTTAATAGCGGAATAAATGGGCATGCGTCTCGTTTTTTCAAATATCTGGTGTGTGGCGATGTTTAACAAATTTTGACTCTCCTTTGAAAATGACACGTCAATTATATTATTAAAAATTGAAAAGTCTAAAGGTAGGAATACACGATGGAAGTTTTTCTTAAAATGTGTGTCATAAGTCAAAAGTTTTAAGTATTGTTTCCAGTAATTTTTTTTATGTTTTAAAAGTAAAACACAGCATTATTAAATTAGATTTTTTCAAATTAGAGAAAAAAGGTCTTATCTAGTAGGGTAATCTAGTGCCCGATTTAACCTTTTGATGATCAAAATGGCGGCTTTAAGAAATGTTTTCCAGATTTTTGGGCAACAACATCTAATTTGTTTATAAAAATTGAAATTAAAAAAATTATAATAAAAATATAAAGTTTATTGAAATCTACCAAGAGTTTTTAAGGAACAGTGATCACCAGTTTAAAGAACATAGTTTTGAGCAAACCCCATTTAACGTTTAATGTTTTTTACTCAATTTATCTAAAGTAATACGCATTATTTAACTACCATTAGCCATTGTAGCAACTTCCACAATATCCATTTGATGTATCTACTTAGCATAAATCAATCCTTATAACAGAAACCGAGAACCGGTCGCTTGAAGCTGCTGCTAAGCTACCTTCTTTCAAACGTTCCAGAACTCCTGAGAGCCCTTTGTAAATTGTTGAATAACTCGAAAAGTCTTTATCGGATTTACTTTAAAGTTTCAAAAAATATTTCTAAGATATCATACTTTAAAAAAATGTAAAAAAAAAGAAAATTGCATTTTTTAAAACTTTTTAACCCCTTAAGCGTAAGTAGTCGGGAAAATACAGGAGGCATAAATACTTACTTAGCGGTTTTATGTATTTTAATTTGATTTATTACCATCTATGTTTACGTCCTACTTTAATGTTATAATTTGTTAAAAACCTAGGACACGTGATTCCATTTCTTTGAACAGTCTGGTTTTTAGCCAATTTTACATAGAAATAAAGAAAATAATTTCTTAATCTAATCCTTGCATGCCTTTTTTATGGATAAAACTGTACGTTTATAAAACTATGCTAATATACTTTTTACCTAATTAAACTGTAAAACCAAAATTCAATCCGTTTTAAATAAAACCGGTATAAATTTTCCATTTTGCTTTGTGCTTAAAATCCCTTAACCCGCATGTTGCATAGTTTTATTTACTTTTATCGTATATATCTGGCTAAACCCATAAATTTTTCGGCCAACTCATTACTGCTTTCCTACGTGCCGGTGTAGTTTCCTGAAAGGAAGTTTGTGGTATTGTGTTGCAAGAAAAATAAATTAATCGAGAAACTAGATAACACAATAAATTTTATTAAATAAAAGGGCAGAAAGAAATGTGTTTTAAATGGCAATTAGGTTATTTTAGGATATTAGTCATATTTCTAAACATTGCTTTTTGCTGCTTGGGCTGCAATAGGCATGATTAAAGTTTTAAAAAATGTTCTGGTTAGAAGTCTCGTCCCTGTTTATATCGAAGTGACGTCACCAATAAACAGGTGTGTGATTCTCTCTTATCTAAAGCTGTTAGCATGGCAAGCGGCAACGCTACCTCTGGTTGATGTTTGCCCTTAAAGCACGTCAAAAAAAATCTTGAATTTGTGATACTAAATGCACTTTGTAAACTTGTGACGTCATTCGCTCTTATTGGTGTTTCTGGATTTATAGTGGGCAAATGGATAAAACAATTTATTTTGTGGAAAAAGTGATGCTTAATATTTTTTTTGTAATTAATATAATTCACAAAGAAAAAATGTTTAATTTTGTATTCACGTATACACTTCAAAATATGATGTTTCTCTAAGAATAAACTAGCTTTATTTTTTATTTTTAAGCAAAATGTTAATATAACTTTTTTGAGTAACATTAGCGGATAAGCATGGAATGTTACTATTTGTAGGACTTTGCAGCATGAGCCGCAGGCCAGTGTTGTAAGTCATACGAGAGGAAAATGAGTATTCCGTACCGCTTGCATACTATACTTGTTCTACAACTATTGATATACATATTACATTTTTTTTTAATACTTTTTTTGTGTATTTATGTCAATATAAACTATAAATATTATGTTCTCGATTAGTGAAAGAGTATTTGTCTGCCATGACATACGCGAAATTATCGCCTACTGCAAATTTTGTATCGACTTTAATCGAATCGATTTTTTTATTAGTTGATTATACATACCATCGTGTCCAAAAAACTGGGACATTAAAATCCAAGTGAGGGGTGTCTCCAGCTCTATAAGAAATCTCTTTCCTATATTTGAAATTTTTTAACGTGCTGTCACAAAATTATATTGCTTTGACAATATCGAAACCTATTTAATATTCTAATAGACCAGGAGATAAAATTAGATGTTTGTTGTTCCAGTTTTTTTTTTGGGACGATGGTACCTACTGGATTTTTTTGTGCTTATATGTGACTAAAAAATAGTGACTTTAACATATTTAAAAAACGAGTTTTCGAAATCATTATGTTAATATAAAATATGTTCATAAAACACAATCTTATGAGTATCTCACTAGTTCATTGAAATGTTACATTTTTATAGCCGTAGCGTGCAATTTGGGGAAGACGCAAATTTATTTTTTAGTTTAGTTATCAAGAGGGGGTCAAAGTAATGTCCTGCGGCCGCCATCTTGGAAAAGGGGTGTAAACGGTTTTATTATTTATATGAAGAACTGTTGATCACACAAAAAAGTCATTAAATATTTTTTGTTTTAAATTAAATTATCTTCAATTTTAAGTAAGTTAATTTTTTCCTAAACTAGAAATAAAAAAGGTATTAACGAAAATTAGGGCCACTTGTGAAACATTTCTTTTCTTAACCTGTATAACTTTTTTCTATTTATTTTGCGAAAAAATGACATCAGAGCATTTTTACAGAATAATATTCCAAAAATAATTTTGGTTTTATATCTTTTTATCGTTTGATGAAAAATAAAAAATTGTAAACAAAAGTGGATATCAATTTCTGAAATTTGTCAACCTGTCAAGAGTACACGTTAGTTTACAATGTGGTCCAGCGGGTTGAAATAAATTTAGTTAAAATTCAATGGTTTGTTTTTGGGAACAACGTTGGAACACGTCGATTTTTGTTTTCGGCTGCGGTGTTTTTTATAGTAAAATCATGTATACTGGGTGACCCACAAATAAGCAATGACCATCAACTTTATTTTTTAAAAGAAAACATCTATTTTTTATTACGCCCAGTATAAGTTAGAATCAAAAAGAAAAAAAAGTGACAAAAATGATATGCATTTTTAAATCGTTTCATACTTTTTTGGTTTTTAATTTAAGTATTTTTGGTTTCAAAAAGCATAAATGTTTTAGTCAGATTAAAATTGTAAGCCTCCCATTATAGGATTCTGATTTTTAAAAAAGCAATTAAAAATCAAATGGGTTTATTGGATTATTTATTTGGCCTAAAAAAGTGCATGGTATTTTCTAGTGTTACACGACGATTTGTGATGCAAAAATAATGATATGATTTTTAAACTTGTTATTTATTTATAAATACAATATCCCTGTTTTGTTAATCCATTTACAAGGAGACTAACTAACAAAACTGGAAAATATTTAAAAAAAATCACACAATTTGCCTTAAAATAAAACAAAAACTGCAATATCATTTTTCAATGAATAATAAAGATAAAAAGATAACGTAATAGTAACTTATGTAATAAGTGCATAAAGTAATACTTTTTTACGAATAGGAAGTTTAACAGCACGAGCCGTCAGGCGAGTGCAGTAATTCTATGAGTAAAAAAACTTTATGTACGTGTCAAGCACAATATTTTCTGACCATATAAAGATTTCTCAAATAAACATTTTTGCACATATTTTGTTTGTTTATAGTCATTTAATAATTTTATTAAATATTTTTGTACCATGGGAATTATAATGCAACAAAAAACAGGGCTTTCTCTTTTAAAAAACAATTTCAATTTGTACCTATTTTTTCTAGAAATATTATCAAAACAATATGAAGTCCTTTTATTTTTAAGTCATCCAAATTTATTACTTCTATTAATTTTTAATAATTTCTATTAAATTTCTTTGTAATCTGTCACATTTTAAATTAAGAAACACATGAACTAAAAGCAGTAATTGCGAAATCAAAGGTTTAGTTCAGTTGATGTCACGTTTACTGTAACATTGCATAAATTCATATTTAAATAAATTTTAGTAGACATTAAAACAAAGCACCAATTAAAAGTGAGAAGATAATGGTCAAACTATTAAAAAAGTTACTATTTGTTTACACTTTATGTAGTGTATTAAAATAAAATTAATGGTAGTTATTTGGGTACACCCCAAAAATAAAGAAAAACTCACAAAAAAAAACAGAAAAAAATAAAACAAGTAACTAAAGAACTAAAAATCTATGTTTACGTTAGCAAAAAAAAATAACTGTTATTTAGTTATAAAATTCTAAAATTTTAGATTTGGTTTTACTAGATTCTGAAAAAAAAGTTTTACATTAAATGACAAATTAAAAGAAAAATATGACATTTAATTTCAAACTTTTTTTTGAATCTTTATAACTAAAGTGTAAATTCTAAAATATTAAACCTAAATAATGGTTAATTTGTAATTTCCTTTTTTATTTAATTTTATCTTAACAACAACTGTGGCAGACTTTCCACCGGAACGTAGATTTTTATTTCTATAGTTACTTTTAATTTTTTTGAGGTTTTTGGGAGTTTTCTTTATTTTTTGGCGTGTACCCAAATAACTACCATTAATTAAATTAATCTGCCGAACCAATACAGAACATATCTTCAATACTAAAATGAAGTACTTTATCCTCATGTTTACGATTTAAAAAATAATTTTTTAACACATAATTTTTTAATAGTCGTGAGAAAAGTAATTTTATATTTTTTTTTCTGTTTATGTATGTGCGTGTATGTAATTTATTTAAAATTATAGGCCGAACCGTATAAAAACTATCTAGTATTTTATTACATACCCTTTTTATTAATTTACTTTTCTATCCTGTCTTGACATATGAGACATATTGGTGAATGTCTTTATAAAAATAAATTATTATATATTGTAAAATGGTCCTCAATAAAATGTTGGGAAAAGGCTTTTATAATACAAAATTATGGAGATGGAGTGCTATTAAATTTAGAAAATAAAATTAAAGAAAAAAAATTATTTTAATGTTTAATTTCTTTGTCCTCATATGATTTATTTTTTCTGCTATTCTAATTATTTTTTAAAATATTTTGGATTACATGTTATCTTCTATTTGTTCTTAAATATAATATAATGGCGCTGTTATAAACTATTTGGTGCAATTTTGTAAAAAACAAAAATTGTAATTTTTTAAAAGTTTTTCACTTTTATTAGCAACAACGGCGTATCCGTGTTTAACTTTAAGCATCCCTAGTTGTATATGTAGTGAAATTTTTTTAATAAGATTTAACATTGCATTGCATTTTGCCGAATTCTAAATCTATTGTATTGAATTATGATGCAAAATAAGACTGTGACAAAATATTATATTATCTCTTTGACGTATTTTCGATTTTGCCAAATGCTGTTTATATTTTACTTGCTATAAATGACGTTTCTTTAACCTGTTTTTGCCAATTTAAGGTTATAAACTTTAAATTTAAATTTTCTTTTTAATGTTTTCATTTTTTAACAAAAATTTTAAGAAAAAACAACTTTTGTTTACTTCATTTTGTATGTGATTTTGTCGAACATTAACTCATTTTACTTACTTTACTCCCCCAGCACACCTATTGACGACCCTATCCCAAAAAGTTTGTTAAGTTATAATTAATTTAAAATGGCATAATTTAAATCAAAGTGACTAGTGTTTTATTTACAAAAGGGTCTAAAATCAGTATAATTTATAAAAAGAAAAAATTAAAAAACTGCAGAAAACTGTTTTCGGCCCTGTTACCAAAGACAGTATTTTACAAACAAACTGCATTGTGCAAAAGCTTTTAGTTATATACATTTTACACAAAGGTTTCTAAAACACTGACGCAACGATCCGTCCATTACGTCAAGTTAGATTTACTCTTAGGAATGACCCTACGAGTTTTCCCTATTGAAAAACCTCCTGAGAAATGTAATACGTTTTAGTATGCGGACTGGGTTATATTTACATAATCGAAAAAGTTTTCAAATAAACTTAAACTAAGAAAAATCGATAAAAACAACATTATAGCAAACAAAACAATAACAGATTATAACCAAAAAATTATAACGTCATTAAGGTTATTGTAGATATCGTGATTACAATAAAACTTGGGTAAATTTTCTTTAATAACTTGCCGTAAACCTAAGTACCAAGCATTTATTAAATCTGTAGTAAAATAAAATAGGGTTTTATTGTTTTAAATAAATTTAAATATTTAATACAGTTTGTTTAAAATATAACCTAACTAAAATGCAGTGGCGGCTCGTGACATTTTTTCAGTGTGAGGGCACAAGCAAAAAATAAATAATAATAAAGTGTATTTAATGCTTACCCCTATAAAAAAAGTCCATTTGCCAATTTTTTAGCAATTGTTTACTGAACTAACTAACCTATGTTTAGTTTAGCAACCTCTATCTTCAAAACGAAAAATTTGGCGGACCTATGTTTATATAATTTTTCTTTTGTATTTTTGAATGTAGAAATCTGCCCTTAAATTTCTTTAACAACATTCTGTAACGCCCTGTATATTTTCTGAAATACTAATGGTAACATTTTGATAGTTGATAAAGTAAGTCTTGTAATAGTAATACTTTGGTTTAGATTATTTCTAAAAGCAGTGCGGGTCGTCAGAAGAGGCAAGAAAGGTTTAGCCTCCCCATACAATTTAAGGCTATTGATCGCAATAAATTTAAAGATATTGACAAATATTTATAAATATATTTTTTCTAAAAATGCTTGGGTATCATGACTTTACCATTAGTTTCTAATATAAATACACAATATTTTCTAATTACCACTATTATACGTACCACACTGCATCAAACCGCCCACGAACTGCAAAAATTTGAATAACGAAGAAACCATTAAGCCGAAATAATAAATGGAATACGTAGCAAAGGTGGCAAGCCTCCGGCTGATACAACTGGCCGCTTTAAAAAACACAACTTCGCGAGCCCGATCAAGCAGAACAGCGTCCAATTTTCTTCGCAAATTAAACCGTCGTGAGAGGCTACGCCTCAGTTGGTCTTTATTAGTGCTCGTGTCACTTGTGTGTTTGTTTTGTTTTGATTTAGTTATTCCTAATGGCGTGACAGATAAAGACTGATTAAAATATTTTGGTAAATCGTTTTAGTGTTACCTACTTGGTAATATTCCTCTATGAAACATGCAGTATAGGTAATATTTTTAATTGTTTCATTTAAGGTGTTTTCGGTAATTTTTTTAATTTTTTGGATATAGGTATGGATAAGTTGGACGAAATTAAAATCTAACGATTTAGTCGATTAGTGTCTGACAAATAATTTTAATTCTTTATCTGTTTTTAATAATAAATTTACCATTTATAAAACTCTGGGAAGGCCTTCAACCATTTTAACTTTAATTAAAGTTTTTAGATAATCGACAAAATCAAGGATTTAATATTAGTTGGTACAATAAATGCGATTGGTTAACAGACTCCATTAAACGAGATTTTTTTTGTTGGCGCTGTGTTTTATTTTTTCATACAAACCGAATATTCAACGTGGTTTAAAATCATGGGAAACTGATGAAACTACCGATATTACCTGTGCATCACCAAAACTAAAAAGTATTTTGCTTTAAATAGGTGCGGTACCCCAAAAAAAATAACCGGCTTTTTGTGTGTTCTATACATACATATAGTCTTTATTACTTTAGCCTTTCCTGTTCTCCAATGCACGAGCCGCCATTGCTAAAACGTAGTAAAGCTATATTATTTAAAATAATTTAAATTAACTATTTTTGACTACTTACATTTAATTTTGCCTTAAATTTATCTAACCCGAA
The DNA here is from genome assembly GCA_014170235.1 of Listronotus bonariensis. Lineage (NCBI taxonomy): Eukaryota > Metazoa > Arthropoda > Insecta > Coleoptera > Curculionidae > Listronotus > Listronotus bonariensis. Next base: position 80,648 of record JACEGR010004267.1, read on the forward strand.
TGCTGCGTGTTAAATTATCTGTCAGTTTGTACGTACTATAGCCTACACTATAAATTTTGCATCTAACCCATAACTACTTCCCTTCGCACCGGCATAGTTTCCTGAAAGGGAAGTGTGTGGTGCTTTGGAAAAATAAATAAAATAATCGATCATAAAATCATTGCACTAATTTTATTAAAATATTATGTTAAGAGGTAATACCATAAGCAAAAATTAAAATTTCGGTTATAATAAAGCCAAGTTTTAAAATGTATTATCTAATTTAAATATATATTTGATATTGTATTGATGCTGAAATGACTCTTGAAATATCTAAGACAAAGTTAAGATAAAACAAAGAAGACATATATTTTTGACATAAAATATTCGGCGTTCGTATTCTCGACCTGAATCCTTTCGTCTACCTGCCCAAGAAAAAGGGTCAGATAAGGACATGTACAGTTTTGACCAGGGATGTACAGGCAATAGAATGTTTTTGATAAGATTTACCCTTTTATTATTACTAACCAGAAATCATGTTGACTGGAGTTATCTTTCATATTCTTAAATAATACCTGCATCCTTTCGTGAAAACGAAAAAAATTGGCTTTGAAATTTCAATATTAAAATATCAGGACCGTATTTAAAAAATGTAAGATCGTGATGCTGGGAAGGTTTTGTTAAGTTCTGCTCGTTTCATTAAGGTAATCTATTAATTTTGAATACAGAGTTAATTATTTTTTCAAATTTCTAAAAATACAGGTCCGTATTAAAATTAAACGCTTATGTGTGATACATCATTTAATTTGTATTTAAATTGGCTTTTAAATTTTATTATTAAAATATCAGGAACGTATTTAAAAAAGTAAAGTTAACGATGGACCTTCGAAAACGAAAGGATGTATTTTAAATAAAACACCACTGTTGTATAGAGCAAAAAAGTGGCAATGCAAAAGTGTAATTTATATTAAAATTCGATTATAATTAAGACCAGGAGAAAAATAAAAGAAAATTCTAATTTTTCGGTTTTTCCGTATATCTCCGGAAATACTCAAAATTATAAAGCTTTCTAAACAGCATGTTATTAGGCACATAAAACTTGTATAAAAAATTATTAGATTATTATTTTTAAGTACGTCACCATATACTAATTGTTTTGGTTTAAAACTGGGTAATTAAAAACACTTCTTGCGTGACTGAAACATTTACTGGTAAAAATAAAAGCATATCTAAATTAGGTGAACGCAAAATTGCATAAATATTTTATCCAGATTGAAAATGTTTGCCTTGTTTTTTCTGGGTTTGAACTTTTAAAAATTAACAATAAATCAAACCAAAAGCCACTAAAGTCCAGGATATAAACAGGTCGATGCATATAATGAAAAATAAACCTCAATTTGCATAGTTTTAAAAGCCGAATCGTTTAATAATGAATGGAACATTTTACCCAAACCGTTGTATTAATTTTTTTATACTCATTGGTAATTTAAGTAAACTTGTTTTTTTAGTTATATAAAACATTTTCTGTTAATAATTGTTCAGAAGATCCATAAATTTATTCAATTTAACTCTCCAACATATTTTAAGCAAGATTTTACTTAAAAAATAGTTAAATGTACAATAATTTAATTAAAACACGAGAACGTAAAGCGGTCAGTGTTTTTTTAAATTATTGTCCATGAAAATATTTGCCAAGCCAAAAGTATTTAAAAGTTTATTCGATATTTTCGAGCCAACACCAAAGAATTTTACTGATATTGAGTTGTGGCATTTTCCCCTACACCCTAACTACCGGCTTCCCCTAGCTCACACCTGTTTTCTTTTATTTTTTAAAATATTAAAATAAAAATTTGATGATATAATTAAATAAACAAAATTACACTGCGTTTGCTTATTTTTGACAACACTAACCTCTAAATATTTTTAATTTAGTGTGCCATTTACGGTACATATTTAAAACAAGTATTCACGAAAAATATAGGTAGTCATATTTATTTTTTGTGACTACTTGGACCATTTAAGGTATGATTTCGCTGGAGCGTCTATCGACTGCGACTGGCTGTCGCGTTTAGACGCGGGAAGCTGTCGCTAATCGCGATGACGTGAGGTGGTTTGGTTAGAGCGTCTTGCATCTTGTTTGAGTCGTTTGGTTGTGTCACCTAGTACAGCTAAATACGTGTATATATTGATAAAGGATAAAAGTGAAAGGTTATATAAATAAAATGGACAAGGAAAGCTAAATAAAAATAGTTTTATTGCAAGAAGAAAAAGATGAAGAGCTGTTACTCTATCAATATCTTTTTCCGGGTAGGAATCAACTCAAGAAATATTTAGAAAGAGAAAGGAAGAAGGATATTTTCGATTGCTAATTAATTATTTAAAAAATTAGGAAAAAAAATAGAGAATTTTTTGCTTAAATCTAGATTATTTTTATTTTGTTTTGATACTTCTTCAAGACAACTAAACAAAGACTGGATCAAAGGTAGTAAATTTTCCACCAGTAATGAAAAATAATTAACACTAATAAAATTTGATCCTGGCTCCTCAAAAATTTCACCATTTAAAAAACAGAGAATCGCAGAGCCGCGCGTCTATACTGGTACCCAGAGTCGAGTCGCAGACGCAACGTCTCAATCGCAAGCGTCCGCTGCTGGAACGCGTCAACCAAACCACAAACACGGACTTTATTTTTAAGTAGACGTTCATAGTCGGATGCAGTCGCTGGTCGCGATGGCCAGACGCGTCAGCGAAATCATACCTACCGTTTAATCGCTTTTATGGTACAATCGATTAAAAATTAAAAATATTTTGAGGTTAAATGTCAAAAAGCAAAAACAGAACCCTAAAGCCGGCTGTCCATGAGAGCGGTTTTCCGCTCGCGGATGATAATTCAGCGATGTGATTGGTTAGTGCAAATTTAAAATGCATTTCCGCCAATCACAACGCTGAATTCATATTCCGCGGGCGGAAAACCACTCTCATGGACAGTAGGCTTATTCTCCATTTAAATAAGTAAAAATATACTTGGTGTAGCATTTAAAATAAGAAAGTTAAGATTGTTTAAGGCTAATTTGGAAGAGACAAAAAACAACTGAGTTCGTAAAACAATGCACATTTTTGTAGTATTCCGATATATCTTTTTCTTTTTATCCTTTAAAAATAAAAAAATATATAGCAGTTATTGGATATTCCACTCCATTGGGTAAATTTTCTTGGAAACTACTAAACTACTTTTAAAAGGTAAAAACTAATATAGTTGATATTTGAAATCTTTTAAGTTATATATGAGTTATAACTTGACCTCCTTATCCATTTAAACTTTTTTAGAGTATGTGAAGAAAAACACAAGTTAGTAAATTTCGACACAAAAATAAGTCTATTTTAAAATACTAATTGACTTGTTTTAGGACTTTTTATAGACTCGTTTATTGTTGTTTGTTGCTTATTTTTATTTATTTTTTTCTCTGTAACCGTGGGCGTTGCCAGAATTTTGTTTAGGGGAGGGGGTAGGCAGTAAAAAACTGATAATATATCGGGTGTTTTTAAATTGGTTCCCCCTACCGGTATCTGGCTACGCCCATGTTTGTGACATCTCACAAAGGCTTTTGCCTAAGTACCAGTGTACCGTAAGTGCCGGGCTATTGGATGTTTAACCCATTTTTTACCTGTTCCGTCAACGTTATTCAAGCACTGAAACATGCAGTTTGCATTTGACAGCACCTTTTAGATAACGCGATAGTGCCACCACGGACGTAATTATTTTTTTAATTGACCGGAAAATTGAATTTTCCACTCAATTTTTAAGCGGAAAATGCTATTTTACAGGACTAATTTACTTTCCGGTCCCTAGTTTACTTTCCGGTCTCTCATTTACTTTCCGGTCCCTGATATCAAATAATCCTGTTAGCCATGTCAAAAATTGTCAGAGTTTAATTGTTACTATTTGACAGTTTAAGATACTGTAAAGTAAAGAAAGCATCATTTTGCCAAAATGGAGTCAGACATGGAAAATCCAGATAAAATAATTGAAGCAGCCTTGCCTTATTGTCGTTTAAATATAACACTAAAAATTTACACAGTTTTTTTTCCGGTCAATTAAAAAAAAAATTATGTACGATACTCGACCGGAAATAATTTTTACGGGTCTCCTCAAAACTACAGGACTCGCCTACGGCTCGCCCTGTAAATGTTTTTCGTCGACCCGTAAAATACCATTTTCCGGTCTAGTAACGTATAATAGCTATTAAAATAACTACTATCTAGTATTGAAAGAGTACTACACAGAGGCTTTGCCATTACCTGTGAGATAACAAGCTATTGAAAACTCGATGGAGGGAACCGAGATTCAAACCCGGGTCGCTGCGGTGAGAGGCTGGCACGTTAGCCCCTACACCAAGCTCGCCACGTTGTTTAATTATTAATGTTCCAATATTTTACTGCTTTAATTTATAAAAAAAAATAAGTAACAGGATAAATACGTTTTTAATTAAAAAATTTAAAAGAAAACAATATAATTGTTGGGTTGTATATTAATCAAGAAACAATGATAAAGCGTAAAGACCATTGTAGCTTTTAAAGGGAAAACCAACTTGAAATCATAATGACTGTTTGCGCTGTCCACTCCACTCCATTTCAAGTAAAACAACAGTTTGTACACTCCATCATTTACACCGCTGCCCTCCTATTGTTTAAACAGTTTGTCCATTAAGCCCATCAACGTAAAAGCCCACCGTGCCCTAGTTGAAACTTGATATATAATATGGAATTGCAGTATAGCGGCGCAACATTTTATTGTGTTGGATCAAAGGAGTAAATATATTGATTGTGTCAACAATTATTGTAGTACAACCTACGTTGCAAATAATCTTTACGAGTTAAATGGAAATAAAATTCTTCCAGGCTATTATTTTCTCGATGGAAATATTTTTATATGTACAGGGTGGCGCCTTTTCGTTGACCTTGCAGGGTGCAGCGGAAACTAAAAGAGATAAAACGACATCTGATTGCGCAATCCGATTTAACTTTTAAAACAAATTCAGTGGTAAAAGTAAATCATGGCTAACTTCATTCGTTTTGGAGATACAGAGTGTTTTTCAAATTTTGTCAATTTGGTCAGGCACTTGTAGCTCGCTCAATATTAGAGATAGAAAAAAGTTTTTAAATAGAAAAGTTGTAGGGATTTTTACGTAGAATTCAGTGGCGTAACTTGTATTTTTTCCATTAGCTTTTATTTTAAAGTTATAACACAAAGTTGAGTTTTATTAAATGAAACACCTTGTATATTTTATCACCAATTGAAAGGTCTTCAAAAGCCGTAAAAAATTACAGGACTGAAATATAATGAGCTAGTAGACTCAATAGCCTAAAGATAGTTACACTCTCACCTTAAATGATGCATACAATATTGCAAAAACAAATATAATCAATAAATGGGATATAAGATGGAAGGAATATTGTAAAAATAAACCCCCACAAGATATACTCAGCTTGTTACTGAAATCCCACGAAATTACTGGCATACAAACCTAAATGTCTCTAGAAAATACATAACAACAATCAATACGCATGAAACTAGGACATGCTTGTTATCCAGCACATCTCTACAAGATCAAAATATTACCTTCTGACCAATGTGATACATGTAATATTAAATGTGATCTGGATCACATATTTTTCAATGTAATAAGTATATAGCCGAGATCAACACCCTATATACTGTTTTAATCAAAGAGTGTAAAGCTGTCTGCCCCTTTAACATTCTTAATCTTTTAGCCCTAGAGAGCACAAAAGTAAATAATGCACTGATGTCTTTTCTAAATAGAATAAATTTAAAATTATAAGTTACATTTACTTTAGGATTGTTGTGATATACATAGTTATTAGGCTGTAGGTTTAGTTTTCCATTTTCATCCTTTGTGGTTTCCCTTACTTGGTGGTCCTCTCTGTGTGTTAAAAAAAGTCGCCCTGATAGACCCCAGTGGCGTGAAGTGTGTGTCCCCGTCTTATATGTGATAGGCTTTTAACTTGCTTTTATTGTTATTATAGCAATATGATTAAAAATCTTAACTTCTAGGCTCCTTTTTTGTAAGTAAAACTTTGTGACTGGCTAAATGGCTAACCACTGCTTTTTCTAAGAGCTATATTGTAATTTAAAAATCTAAACAAAATAGATCATTTTATTAGAGTATTTTTTATTTGTTTTAAAAGCCTACTTATGTTGCAAATAAAGTTGGTATAAAATGTGCAATATTATTTGTGTATGAGTTAGAGTTTTGAGGAGTGACTTAACTTTAATTGAATTTTAATAAGAGAAGTGCTTCACAAAATTGTTTATGTTTAATAATATATATATAAAAATAGTTTTTTCTGTCATGGCTAACTATATTTTATTTGTAATATAGTAATACAGCTCTTAGAAAAACAGGTGTACATACTTAGACTACTTGCCAAATCTCATTTTTTAATGTAGAGGAGAAAACAAAAATCGTAATAAATTAAATTAGTTACTTACACTTTATAGTTAGATAACCTATTTTAAAGAAAAAAATTAAGATTTGCAAATTTACCGAATTTTTTGGAATAAAAGGTATTTTTCATTTTTTTAAATTATTTATTTTAATTTTTGCACGTTCGCTTTAAATTAAATTCTAAACACTTTTTTCAAATACCTTTTTTAAATATCGAGCCAACTAACCTCACTTTTTGATATTTTAATTTAATTTTTAATAATTATCTCCCCAACGAACACCCATGAGCCGAATGTTATTATTGATTTTCTGGTTAAATGACAAGCAGAGGTGATTGCCAAAAAAAGTTTTTAATAATTTCAAAAATATTTTTCCCTATGTGTCCAACTCTTTGGCGGTCACTGTATTTAACTTAATCTCTTTTAAAGATATAGAGTAAGGAGTTAAGTTAAGATATCTTCTGCCTGGGCCAGTAATAAAATAGACTTTATGATAAAAACCCTTTTAAATCTTTGTAGGGGCTCTCTTTGACAAGTCTACCACGAATATTCATACCGCCATATCTGAAAGCTACGCTTAAACCCAGCCTATTGTCAAATTTTTCATGTGTCGGACTGGACGAACAGGTCACTTTTTTGCCGGACAAGTTTATTACAATGTTTTATATACAATTTTTAAATATTGTGTCAAAAATGGTAAGGATTACAGTCATGAAACCATAAGGCTTAAACACATGTTTAAGGTATCGGACTAGGCGAGTTTCGTGATTGTAACCCTTACGATTTTTGGCACAATGTGTAAGAATTGTATGTAAATATTGTGATAAATTTGTCCGACAAAAAAGTGACGCTTTTGCCCAGTCCGACGCATAATCATTTGACAAACTTGTCAAAAGTAACCCCCCTTAAAAGGTATTAAAAGTGTTATTATCATGAAGGTCATTTCATTACTGGCCCAGGCACTAATCGAGATCTGGTAAAAATTGGTTTAAAGGGGGTCCGCTACTTTTTAACAAAAAAAAAAAAAATCGGTCACGTGGCGTAGTACCAAGGAAGCACTAGCACCTTTTTTTTTCAAATGGAATGGGGGTCATGTAGTACCTTATTTTAAAGCTAATTATAATTAAATCGTACTGTTTTTACGGTATTCAGGTCAAAATTCAAACAGTTTTAAGTCTGGAAATGGCTGGGCCGATTTTCAAAAACAAAGTGGCGTTGAGTAGAGAATCAACGTGTCTTTAAAACAAGGTGTTACATGACATCACTTTCCGTTTGAAAAAAGTTGCCAGTGCCACCACAGTTTAAGTGACATCCTTTTATCTAAATTTACCCGATCTCTATATTTTGTTACGTTAAAAAGATAAAGGAGGGGGAAGACTTTTAATATTTTCACTGCATACTTAAAATATTCGTGTAACATCTATACAGTATGGATCAAGAGCGGATCTTCTTTTCTTGACTTACAACTGACCAAGTCTCTTAAGTTTCTCTCCAATAAGCTTTTCTTTTACGTTCTTTTAGCTAAACTTTGCTTTCCTCTAGTTTTCTTTCTTATAGACGTATAGGCGTATAGGTATAGGCGCTTTGTGAAATATTTTTCATAAATTCGGCGTACGACTCTTTTTACAATAATACTGGTATTTTTTCGGTTATTGTTGTATTAGATTATTTTAAAAACAAATTTTACTTTTTACTTTGGTGTACTTTAAAAGGATGTTGTTTTTTTACTATAATTATTTAATACATACGGCACACGGTCAGATTTGTGCGCAAGCATTGGCCTTTTATGTAGATGTGGCCGTTTTTCTTGACCGTCTTTACCCCAGTTTAAGCAAAATTTGTCTCTTTAATTATAAACGTCAACTTATTTACGCTGCTAGTCCCCGAAGTTGTGTCGGGTAAATATAAAAAAAGGATCTTGTTACCAACATAATAGTTTTAATATAAAGTTAGTAAACTTTAAGTTAAAAACTTTGTAACAGAGTTTAACATGGGCTTTGTAAAGTTTGATACAATCGCAAGCAATATGAAATGAAGAACTTCTAAGAAAATTCCTCTTTAAATCACAAAGAATGTTTTTTAACCCTACAATAAAGTTGAACTTTTAATGGCCGCTTTTACAATATCGTGCCAACCGTGCCGTTTACTACGCGTGATTTAGATTAAAAAACACAATGTTGCAACATGGTCAATCAACTAATAAAAATAGGCATCTAAAACCAAGCTGGCAAAAAATAATTACATAAATTACCCGATATTTGGTTTGCAATTTAGCTAGAAACAAGCACACGAAAAAAAGCATTAAATTTCAGAAAAATATTTGGAAATATTGTCCTAATAACTTAAATATACGTACAACAATAAATTGTTAGAGGTTAGTGTTTTGAGTAATTTTATATAAAGCTACAAAATGTATTGTTTAGAGTAAGTTTTTGAGTATTTATAATTTAACTGCAGGCAAATTTTAACGAGCTTTGTAATGACAACTACTAAAACACTTAAGGCAAGTTGTAGACTGACTTTTTTCTATTTTTTATTGCACTCCTATAATCCACAATAAAATTATAAAGAGGCTGTTGGCTTTTTTGTTACTAGCCGCTAATCTGAACCGATCATAAAAATTCTCTCACAATTAGAAAGCTACACTTTTCAGGAGTGTTATGAGCTATATTTTAGTAGGATTGAAGTTTAGAAAAAATATAATTAATTCCCAACGAAGTCGGCACGGATTGGCTACCTTGGATAAACTATAACTTTATTTCTTTGTAA
>JACEGR010004268.1:0-89854 GCA_014170235.1 Listronotus bonariensis
AAATTTAATGTAATGGTTAAAAGAACTGTAATAAATTTTGTGGACATATCTGGAGTGGTAGAAAAGTTATGCCAAAAAAGGCATTTTTTCTTAAAACTTAACAAACTGTATTTTGGAAACAAACATAGTTTTATTTGATAAATGTTTTTATTTTTTGTATTCTATACAGAGTTAAGAGAAAATTGTTGACTTAACAATCACTGTATATATTTTTTAAATTATAAATAAAAAGTTTTTCATAAGGTTCGACATTTATAGCGGTAACTATATTATTGAAGAAAAAATCTGTAGTTCGGCGGATTCATTTAATGGATGGTAATTATTTGGGTACAAGCCAAAAATTAAATTAAAAGTACTAAAAAACCAAATAAAAATTAAAACAAAAAAAAGATAATTAAAAATAGACAAAAAACAGTAAAACACCACATTTTTACGGAGTACCAAAAATACATAAACCCAATATACCTTTACGTCATATAGTAAGTTGTATAAACTCACCTACACATCCATAAGCAAAATTTCTACTTAACATTTTAGACCCTTTGGTAAACAACACTGATACATACATTAAAAATGTTAAACATTTCTTAGAGAAATTATCTAATATTGATATTGATCCAAATAATACACTGGTAAGTTTTAATGTTGTTAGTTTAATCAGAAATGTCCCAGTGGATAAAACATTAAATTTTGTTATAAATAAATTAGAAAATGATGTCCATCTTGGCGAAAGAACAAAATTACGCATAAACACTATTCTTGAGCTATTAACTTTTTGTGTCAAAACAACATATTTTCAATATAACACTGGTTTTTATAAACAAACCTCTGGCATGACTATGGGTTCACCTTTATCACCTTTATTAAGTAATATTTTTATGGAAAACTTTGAATCAAATTTTGTAGAAAATTATCAATATAAACCTTTAGTTTGGTGGAGATATATAGATGAAATTTTTCTATATATCAACATGACAAACACTGTTTAACAACTCACAACTACCATTTCTTGACATTTTAATAAAAAAGATTTAAACAGTTTTGAAACAAAAATCTACAGAAAGCCTACACATACAAATAGAATCACCCAATAATGGTTAAAAAGGGAGTTGTAAAAAGTCTATTTGATAGAATTAAAGTCATTTGTTCTAATTAAAATATAAATATTGAAAAAGATTATTTAAAAAATATTTTAATTCAAAATAATTATGCCCTTGATTTTATAAATAATTTTTTCCTTGAATTTGAAACTCCAGTTATAAGACAAAGACAAAATAGACCTATTACAAATTTATTTTTACCATACATTTCTGGACTATCAAATAAAATTCAACGAATGGGACATAAATTTAATATTCGCATAATCTTTAAAACATAAAACACTATCAGATCTCAATTAACAAAAACAAAACCATACAACTTAAATGAAAATACAAAAATGTCATTTATAAACTACCTTGCGAATGCAATAAGTTTTATATAGGTGAAACATGTAGACCATTAGCTAAACGCATAAAAGAACACAGATCATACATTAAAAACACAGAATTTCATAAATCAAAAATCTGACAACACGCATTTGATAACAATCATAGAATAAACTGGGATGCTTCGAGCATTTTAGCAAAGGAAACTTGTTCTAAAAACCATTGACGTGTAGTAGAGACGAAACTTGTTTACATTTGATCACGATCAGACATTAAAATTCTCTTATTTGCCTGGACTATAAGCTACCATAGCAACTGTTATGACGCAATAGTGAAGGCTCTAGTGCCACTTTTAACGGCTTTACTTTTGTTATGCCTTGTATTTATTTGTTAATAATATTTATACTAGTAATCTCGAGAAAATCGTCCGAATTTTATGGTGATTTTGATATCAGTATTTTAAAGTTGTGATTATTTTTTAAATAAATCAGTATTATATTTAATTATTTACATGGTTTTTCTTTTTGTTCTGCATCACGGAAAATTAACTAAATAACTCGACAACGTTGCAATGGAACTTCTTGGCTTTACCGTTGCTCCACTCTGGCCCGTCGTGTCGGTCGCGACCCGCCGTCCGCAAGAGAGGCCGCTATGTTGCCAGAGACCGGGGTTTATCACCTTTTTTCGGGGATTTTGGATGACAAAAGGGAAAAGGGATTTTTAATTTTTAGAAACTAGTGTAGTCTGAACTCCCTTACGTCCTTAATATTAAGCAATATGATGTGTTTATTCTGCATTATTTATGCAATTTCTAAAAAATGTGTGTATAAATTCCCTTTAGTTCCATTTTTAACGTCGAGAAAAGGAAAGAAAAATTTTGATAGGCAATGTTAGCATTCAGGGGTACTCAGCTGCTTAGCTGCTGGGTTAGCGAAGTGTCAAAACTGTCAAAAGAAGTCATTTTATTGGTTTAATTTGACAATTTTGACACTCCGTTTACCCAGCGGCAGAGTACTCCGTCTCGATATTTCCTATACTTGAGATTTAGTAATTGTGTAATTTTAAGGATTTTGGCTTTTATTATCTTATTTTCTTTCTCTCTCTCTCTCACCCTTTTGCCCGGCCCAGCGGTGATGCTTCTTTCAATAATTAGATGCTTTTAAGACAGCAAATAAATAAAGAAATGAATGCAATAGTTTTATTCAAAACTAATATAAAAAGTTTTGCTAATTCATCAACTAGGTAGATACCTAATAGAAGTCAGAACCCTCGCCAAAATAAAAATCTTTTCCACAAGAAAGTAGGTTATGTAGGTGAATACCCTTTATTTGCTATTTAGTTTCTTTATTCGTGAAATTAATTTCTGTATTCTAGGAGGTTTTGTAAGTGAAGACCCTTTTTTGCTCTTTTCAAAATACTCCGAAAAAAGGGTTTTTTAGAACTACCCGGGAGGTTTTCATCTGAACTCACTTGGCAACACTGTGAGGCGATCAGGCGGGAACAAGTCTTTTGCCGAGATCATTATGACGTGATTCTTTGCGGCGTTGCCATGGGGTTGATGGACTGTTTTGGACGGATTTATGGCTGTGTTTATGGTTTTATTCTGTGTTTTTAGTGTTTCTTGTATAAATAATTGGGCAATATGGTTCCTAAATGCCAAGTATGCAAAAAAATAGACTTTTTAAACACCAAAGTGTCATTTCACATGGTAAGTATGCATGTTTTTGTTTTGCAGTTCATTGGCGTGGCTATAGAAATATGTCGGTCGTTGTTTACTGCTTTATTACATAAACAAATATTTTAAATTATTTTGTACAGAATCAGCTAAATAAAATAACACATAGGCGATGCAAAGATCGAGATAGTTTAACGTGAATACCGATATGTAAACATTTCAGATTGGATGACTTATCGCATATTCTTTTGTTCCTTTTACTGGCCGATATACCTTTAACTATTGCTTATACTGTATGTACAACTTATTTGCAAATGGCTAATTATGATATTGGTGAAAATTAATTTTATGTAAGGAAACTTTATGACATTGTACTCATCTCATTCTTTAAAACAGAACAAAATCATCTTTAACACTGTTAATTTTTTATTTTAAAAATTTTTGAACTTTGGTAATGCCTACTTTATACAATTTTTTAAAATAATAAACTGTATTTAGCTAAATAAATGTCAGATGGTTGTCTCCTTCTTAATAAAGAACTAGTAAATAATTATGTTTTAACCGGTAACTTTTTGATAAAGTGCATATTTTCTTGGCTACGAGTATCTAATTTTTATATATAAAAAAGACAAGGCAAAAGGGACCAAGAAAATTTAAAATGTTTGGTACTTTTTTAAGTAAAATTTATATGTCTCTGTGTTGCATGAAAACTGAAGTACCAGTATATATAGGTGGGGTTAATAAAGCATTTTAAAAAAGAGCACTAAGCAGTTTGTTACTGTATTAGGGCAAGGTATACTGAACAAAAGACAGCATATACTGCATGAGCAAAAGGTTATGATATATTGGCCAGTAATGTAAAAAACAAACGAACACCGTTAGTCACCTATTTTAACATGCCGGTATTTAGTTAGACTGTCCCTTTTCCTTACATTGCCGATGTGTTATGTTGTTAAACTGAAACGGTATGTTTGTTAATGTAAAAAATTAAACCACTTTATATTTTTTACTTATTACTTGAGTTATTTATTACTAAGATTTTTTTTTATTCTTTAAGGTTTTTGAATGATAGAGAAAGAAAAAATATTTGGTTTTGACCAGTAATATCATTACTAAGACAGGCAGCATCGGAAATCTTAAACCAAATGGAAATCCACTTCTTTGCCATACAGCCATCATCATGTTACAGGTAACTAATTGTTTAAATTTAAATACTTTATTTATGTCCAAAATACCAATATATGTGCACAAGCCAAAATAAAAATGAAATAATTTTAATCTTCAAACAAGTTAAAATATTAAAATATGTTAAAATATACTAGTGCTTTAAATATTTAAATAAATGCTAAAACTTAAAATTTAAAAGTTATAATTTAAAAATTCATTCTTACTATAAAATGCATTCTTACAGAAAAATCCTTTTACTCTCGCTTTCATACTTTTCACTGGCAACTCTCTCATACCTAAAAGGCAGTCTGTTGAACAGTTTGGCTGCTATATATTCTGGTCTATTCTGATATCTTCGGAGCCTGCAGTATGTAGCCACAAGGTCATCCTGGTGTCTCGTGTCATAGCCATGTAAATCCCTGTACTGAAGGTACAGGTGTTCATTTTTTTAGTATAACATGACACAGGCCAAAACGTATATCGAAGGAAAGGTGAGGTCGCTAAGGTTAATGAAAGCCCGCTTGCAATCACTCCTGAACCCTGTCTGCATTCGCTGCACTTCCCCACGCAAAAATACCATACAACATAATGGTATGAAAAAGTGCATAGTATACAGACTTTAATGCTTCATTACTGATGCATCCCCTGAGACCACTGGAGAAGTTGTTGTTTATCTAATATACAGTGTGTCCCAAGATAGGTGTTTCAAGAGGATAAATTCAGTTTTTGTATTTTTTTACATAATGAAATAAAACTTAATTATAGGGACAAGTAGGAGCGAAATTTAGTGTTTAAGTTGCCTATTTAAAATTTAAAAAATTTTGATCCATTAGTCTCTCTTGTAACATATATCCTGGGACCACACTAAATATCTGCATTTTTTAAAGCAAAAAATTACTAAATTATTTATAAATACAATCTGTGGATGTTCTCATATTGTTTTTAATTTAAAGAAAGTCGTTAATAAATCTTTTTTCAGCAGATGAAATATGTGCCTATTGGAGAAAAAGATGCTCGTAAACCCAAGAAAATTTAGGTTTTTCTTCTCTCTCCTTCTAACTGGCTAGAGCGCCAGTAATAAAGGAGGAATGGAAAAAATGGGAAATGTATAAAGCCTATTGTAGGTAAAAATATTTTATTATTTGTTTTGTGTTGTTTCTATGTTCGATATTCATAAAAAGCTCAAGTTTTTTGTTTAATAAATGACTATCTAAAAAATTTTTGCCAGCTTTCTTGTTTATTTTAAAAATTTTTACTAAATATTAGTTATTTATTTTTAATCTCTTCATTATTTGCAATAAAATATAAAAGTTTTCTTAAAAGTGTCCGAAATTATTTAATTGTTTTTAGCATGTGTAAGAAAGAAACCAAGATTAATGAGTTCTACTGATATGAAAGGGCACAACATGATAAAAAATTTGGTTAGACAATGCAACAGACAGGGGTTTACAAGATTAAAAAAGGCCAAACCAGGAATAGGTATGTCTTTTACACTATGTTTTATTTATTGCACCTAAACTTTATTTTTCTTGTATAATACTATTTATATTTATATGAAAAACTTAGTTTAAAATGTTTTGAAGCTTTTACAGAAGAAAATACAGGGTGTATCTGTGGTGCAAAAATTGATACCACAAACTTCAGAGGCTAAAATATGACAATTTAACCCAACTTACCTTAGCCCAAAAGTGGATGGTTTTAGAGATACAGGGTGACAAAAATTTATTTGGGATTAGTAGGTACATTGTGTCACAATATTTGGCAAAGGGTGGTTTTAGAGATAAAAAATTAGTATCTGCTGTTAAATTTGTTGTAGACTCTAGTGGGCGCCACCTGCGGTATCTTACACAAATTGAAAACAAAATTTCTTTTTAAGTCACCCTGTACATAACTTTTAGATTAAAATTCTATTCTTTCTTTAACATATTTTACATTAAAAAGGTACACTTGGTAAAAGTAGACGATAGTACCCTTCACTCCAGTTTTCAGGTTCTTAAACCAATCTCTCAACTCAACTTGAAAAGCAAATGCACGGTGATGCAGATATCTCTTTCACAGGACCTCAATTTGATATTGGATTGAGGTGCCAAAAATCTCGTTCAATTTAATGCATCAAAACACAATCATGTTCCTGGTCGCGAAAAAATTCACTCACCCTTTGCTTATGAGTGGCCAGGTTTTTGCAGAATAAGGATACATTTAACCTGGTGGGCAAACATATTTGAAAACAACCTTAACTGGCAACTGGATAAAAAAAGAATACTGTTGATATCTCAAAAACCAGCAATAAATGACATATAGTGTGTTACACGTTTTTGATGTAGAATTTAATAGATTCAAAATTAATTAAAATATACAGGGTGTTCCATTAAAGAAAAACCTACTTGACATTAAAAATGTCTGTTTTAGGACACCTTGTATATTAACTGGCTACTGTCAATAAAAAGTGTGTTTCCAAATAAACATAAAACATTAACTTAAGTTTTTTTTTGTATCTTTGTACAGGGAGCGAAGTTATTTCATGTATAAATAGAGCTGGGACACCCTGTATATGTGTTAATTTGGGGTTGTTCCCAAAGTCTTAAAGCCTTAAGTAATAATGTATTGTGAGGGACTTGTGAGAGTAACCATAGTCCCTTGCCTACATTCTACCCATATTAAGTTTATTTTATATATTACAGAGGCTATATTGAGTAGACATGAAAAGCAGAGAAAAATTTGGCCCTATTTAAAATTGTAAGAGAGAGAAGACAAATCCTTAATTTACAAACTACTGTGCGAAGATTAGGACTTTGAATAACTCTTTAGGGAGTTTATTACCGTATTTAAAGAAGAAATGGCTTATATCTGAGACATCAGAATCAGTAAGTATCCAAACTCTTTATGACGATCGAAATACATATACCCAATATACAGTATATCCACAGATGGCCTACTTTATACAAATTTTTTCTTATTTACAATTTTAAACGTCATAATAAAAATTGCTAGGTATATCATATGGTATACTGGACACAGGGTGTTTTAACTGCAAAAATATAATAATATAGTATAGGAGATAGCAGAGTATTCAAGAAATTTTTTAAGTCAGCTGACTTTTCATATGTTGCTTTTCTTCCTCTTCCGGGTAGACCCTGGTCTGTCTGGCTGGCGGTACCGGTTGCGTTTATTACTTGCGTATCCTACCTATACAGGTCATAATCCAAGGTTTTGAAAACATTTTAAGAAACCTAATTTTCAACTTCTTTGTCTATAAATAGGTTTACCAAACATATTTTTTTTTTATTGCCTGAAACTTTTATCATTGCTAATTATACAGTCGCCCCCCTTCTAACTTCTGAACCATTTAGTATGTTTTGATCGAACCTGGAACGTTAATATATGACCAAGGTCCGCATTTTTTGACATATCTGTGGCAGCTCTAAATGTCAAGGTCACAGCTGGGCGCCAACGCAGCCGCTACCCCCAGCCAGACAGCCGAGGATCTACCAGAAAGAGGAGGGAGAACAACATATCAAAAAAATCAGCCAACCTAAAATTCTTGTTTTCCCGATGTTTGCTACCTTCCAGAATAATATGAAAAATAAAAAAAAAATAAATGGGAAAAATATTATTATGCCTTAATACTTATTTATTTAATTAACCCTTATGCATGTCAGAGGTATCAAAATTTAAAAAAATATATATATAAAAATAAATTTATTGGAACATTAAAAATAATAAAAAAATACAGGTATATTTATTTATATTATATATACTGCATTTTAATATTTGATTTGACGACCAAGGGGACATACTTAGGCAAAAACTAAGGCAGGAAAATATTTCTCTTTGTCATTTAAAACCTGGGAAACGTACTGTGCAATATTATTTTTTCTAATGTGACCAAAAGTCATACTAAACAAAAAGGTCATTAAGTGGATGTATATTATATTACAAACTGCAACGATTTGCATGTAGATGTTCTTTTTCACAATCCAGAAAGAAATTCTAAATTTAAAATTGCCTATTAATTTTTCTGATCATTAACTCTGATAGTTATTATTTTTGTGTACTTCAATTAGTAGAATGCCCGAATTATTAATAGTTGAGAAGTATATGCAAAAACAAACTTAATAAAACTCATCATAGGATCCGTAAAACATAGTTTTTCTGTTGCTATGCTTAAACACTAAGCCGTGATTTAGTTAGCATTTATTTATTTTATTTATTAACGGTATACACCATTTTACAATATTTTTTAATTTTTTCAATCCCTACACATCCCAAGTTTCCAGCATTATCTCAAAATAGGCAGTTTTTTTACCCAATTTTTGGTCACCTTTGTTAGTCAATATTTAAAACTACTTGGCTCTTGCTAATAAGATTAAACCACTATAATATTTTTAAATAAGATTTTTTTTTCAGGCATCAATTTCTGGACCAGCTAGCGATTTGTTGATGAAACCAGCAGTTATTCTGTAGTTTTTTTGAGGGCTGTGCTATAACCTAATATTTTGCATAGAATTGTTTGGTTAGAAGTTTTTAGGTATTTAAACTTACAAAATTAATAGCCACTTTCAGTAAAAACGAAATTTAAGAAGAATAGCATATCAATATAAAAATACATTTTTACAACTGTATTTTGCAAGGATGATCTAATTTTAAAATAATTTCTGATTTTCTGTTAATTATACACGTATCCACATGTTTTTTTGACATTTTTGAGTATTTGTTATAAACTAAGGGTGATTTCACTAAGCGCCTCTAAACGCTCAAATGATTGAGCGTTGTGAGCGCTAGTGGAACGAACCCTAAAGGGTTTATCAATAAAGCGTCAGAACTTTAAAATGATACTGTAGCAATCAGGAGAGCGGCGGGTTTTAAGTTTTCATATGAAATGCCGTCTAAGTGACAAACATTTTGAAGACACAACTTCACATTCTATTTCGTAATCAAAACAAAAACTTTCAGAATAAGCAAAGTTGTATTTCATTCTTACCTCAAATAAAAAGTTCAAAAGCAAAAAAATTCTCATCCACATTCACACTTTTAAGGAAAAATTGTTAAAACGTGTTCATTTCTCATATGATTGATATTACTGGAGAATTCATTTAACTAAAAAAGTTTAAATAAATATTTTTATTTTCAAAACCTTATGTCAAAAAACTTATTTTTTTTCCATAAAATAAAAACTATTTACACTTTCTTTACTTGTACTTACTTTTGTGTCATTTTAAAGTTCTGACGTTCTTATTGATAACATCCCTTTAGTTAATTAATGAATCAATCGGCTGTAATATTTTACTTTTATTTCTTTTTAAACATATTGCCTTAGGCATTTCACTTTCAAGAGAAAATTGATTGAATAAAAGATGTTTTCTACCCTTTTCCTTTCTCACGCTGGTTGCGTAGAGATAAAATTGTTTATAAGTCTAAAAATTATTTTTTTCATTTCCGCTTTTTGTATTGATGTTTTATTATATCACTTCAATTTTATGCTTTTTATGTGTTGGAGTCAACATGCTTGGATCACTGAAAAAAGTGACAGTTATGAGGCATTTTTTCAAAAAGTTTTTAGATTGGAAAGCAAGTTTAATAAATTATTTTTTCTGAGTCAATCGAAACGATCACTTTTTATTTTTAACAATATGTTTATTTTTATTACTGTAAACGTAGCTATTTTACTCTTCTTTGTTAATGATTTTTGGCAACAACTTAAAAATAATACTCTAGCATATTTTATTGTGGCTATACCTCGTCTAATGTTCCCTTATCACCTATTTTTATATAGTTTTCTTATCAGCAATAAAGCCTTATATTTCAGAGATAAATTATTTGAGATTAACAATAATCTTCTATGTAATTGGAAGGAAAAAGGATACCTAAAAATTATTATTCTCTCCAAAAACATCTACTTGGAAATAGCAAACTGTGTTGATATGTTTAATAATCTGTGTGGTAGTTATTTGTTTTTAACGATTCTGACATACTCAATATTGCTTTTGTCTCACCTACACTATTTATTTTTGGAAATTATTGAAGTTCGTTCTAACCGACCTAAAGCATTATTTCCCCTCGTTAATAATTTTATTGCAGTGGTAAGTTTAATTGCTTATTATATTTTTTTTCTTGTTTGACAAATCTTAAAATATAATTTTTATTGTCAATTAGATTTTTTTTAAATAAAACAACATGTTTATTTGAACAAATATTAAGTTTGTTTAAACTCTACACTATACCTTAATTTTTGCTGGTTTTTAAGATATCAGCAGTATGCTGATTTACTCATTAACAATTAAAAGTAAAGAATTAAAATAATCTTTGATTTTAAATATTTCTGGTACAGTCAGAATGACAAGCAATATAATAACATGTAATTAATAACCCTTCATTCTAAGAACTACAAATTAGCTATTTATGTATCAGGTCGAAATCTAGACCTTGAGCCAGAGGCTTTCGGGCTATATATTTTATATCTAATTTTTAGTTTATTTACTGGTTTTTATTATTTAACATTTTAATAACAGGTTATTATTAATATTCAATTTACCATAATTGCCCTATTAAATCCTCAGTCTCGTCGCCCATGCTTAACAAACAAGCCGCTTTATAAGTGCTTGAAATTGGTGTTTTGCTGTCTCAATTGAGATTCTATAAACCCTTAGAATTATTAAACTGCTTTAGTAATTTTTGAGTAATGATTTTTTTCTTGTAAGGTAAGATGATAAATGGCACAGAGTTTGAAACATTTTTAGATGTCAGAATTGAATCAGGTCAACCACTCCTAATGACGAAGTAACTAGGTTAAAACTTAAAATTTTAATATAATGCAAACCTTGTTCCAATACATACACACCGTGCACTTTTCTTGTAAATATTGTAAATAAAGGTAAAGTCTAACTAGCTAATTAAACCATAATACAGTCCACAAAAACCCTTTTTTACTTGAGATCGGAAAAATACAAAGAGGATTCTGAGAATCTTGATGAAAGTGCATAAACAGTTTTACAAAGAAAAACCGATAAAGATTAAATCTAAAAATAGAACAGAATTGTGTTCGGAGAAAATAATTATTTGGTTACCCTCTTGAAAGAAATTATGCTCGTTCCCGTGGAACAAGAGCTTTTAGTAGACATAATTAAGTGTATTCATTACCTAATTAGTTTGTGTTGTGTAATTAATTGGTGATGGCTAGTCAAGAAGGCGGGTTATTGAAGTAGACTGTTAGGAGCTGTAAACATTTCGTTTAAAACCTTTTAAATTTGTAGTTACCTAAAAAATTATATGAAATCAGGGAGTTGCCTTATTAAAAGTTTTAAAGACATGTTAATAAAAAAAATTACATATATTTTATAGTTTTATTTTTGACATTTAACTCCTTTAAAATATATATTATCCCTATGTTTTGGATCTGAACATTGAGTCTAAGTGTCCCTTAAATACTTACTATTTTAAAGTGTTTTCTTTTGATTTACTATCTTTTTTAATTTTATTACATACTTCTTATTTTGTGTTTTTTTTTTGGTTTATTGTTACGGAATAAAAAAAAATTATTGATAAAGTTTTCTTGCCTTTTTTCTCATTTTTTCGATTACAAAATTGTAAATATGATATTTAACTTTTGGGACATTCAACTTATAAAATTAGCAATACTTTATTTAATGATAAATGTCATTATCCTAAACGCATTTTTTCCAATAAATTATTAAAGATGAATGCCATCATCTTAAACGCATTTTTTGCCAGTAACTTATTAATGACGGATGCCATCACTTTATCTGCAACACGTGGCCCAATAACGGCCAATTGCCTACTTTCGCGTCTTTTTGATACCTTTTTGCAAATGCCTTGCCATTAAAGAGTGTTGGCAATGCCAGTAAATTAAATGTACAACGCCGGAAAAAAATGTTATATGGGAATAGTAGGGGAGGTAAAGCTAGATTTGAAAAGTTTTTTTATACAGGCTGAAAATTTTATAAGTTACAGTTGTTTTCTTATATTTAACAGCGCCGAGCGTCAGCTGCCTAAGTAGCGGTGGATTTAATGATGACAGCATCTAAAAGTGGGAAAAAAAAAAATCCTAAAAGTAATTTTATACCGTGTCAAAATTTTTGACACAGTTCTTTAGATGATGAACTAAAAAATAATAGTCGGCTGTATTGAAGATCATGGATCATACGTTAGTCAAGTATATAAAGATATCAAAAAAATTAAGGGACACGCTACGCCACCAATTAATTTTATACGGAAAAGAAAATAATTAAAAACAAAAAATATCCAGATATTAAAATTACAATATTTTTGTACAAATTTAGTTATGAGTGCCAATAACAATAAATACCATGGTTAAAGTGGCTTTGAGATTATGCATCAGCTAAGTCAAAAGGTTTAAAGGCACATCTTTGAAACGAAACGGTCTAACACGTGTAGAATACCAACAGGTAGAGATTAAATAAATAATTCCGGCATATTAACAAACGGACACACCTCACCGTGTGTCGATATGTGAACAAAAATGCCATGTGTTAAGAGGTCCACAGACTACGGACTTGTGCGACATACTTGCACAACGTACATGCCCGTTCGTACAAAAACGACGTAAAACGGCAGTGTGTGACCACTTCGGGCAGTCGTACAAGACCGATGAAAGTATTCTGATTTCTTTGATATAAGTCTGTGAGCTTGTACGACCGACATGTACGTCGTGAAAGTATGTCGTATAGTTACACCCATATTTATTTCATCTTGAAAGCGATGCCGCCAAGTACACAAAAAATGATGAAGCAAATAAACCCTTTTGTAAACAATGATTTATTGCAGCAAAAAATATTCAACCCGACGACTACGCCACGCGTTACAGGTTTTATGGTACGCCAGAGACGAAATAAGAGGATGTTTTTTAAGTACGTGATGCGTGTTTTCGCAATATTTTTATTTATCTAAAAATATATATAAGCAGGCTCTGTCAGAGGCTATGTGCTTTGCAAAAGGTTTGTTTACTTTATAATTTTTTGTGTACTTGGCGGCATCGCTTACAGAATGAAATAAATATGGTCTTAACTATACAAGATCATAGCCTGTGGGGTCCCTTAAATGTATAATAATATTAATTATTATTAACAGATCTATTTTAGTGCAATATGACTACCCCTAATCCCCCGTATCTTCCAATGCACTGTGCATTAGACCCGCTTTGTTGTTGCTTTACTGGCCAATATACGTTTTCACTTAGCTGAACCTGTATACCGTAAACGTAAGGAATTAGAAAACTCGTTCATTTAATGTTACTGTTAATAAAAGTCCTGCATATTTATAGCTAAAGTCACACAACACTAATCAAAGTATGAATAGTTCTTTGCATATACCTATAACATATTGTATACCATAAGATAAACTCCTCTGCTGTGTGTTTAAATTAAAAGAAATATATTATTTGGACAACTAGTTCAGAATTAAAATTTTAATTTAAAGTTATATGTTAAAGGCAAATGTGTCCCAAATCCGACCTCCCTTGGAATATTGCTCTCATATCTGGGGCATGGCGTCCCCCATAACCCTAAGCATTCTTGATTCTATTCAAAGAAGAGCTATTCGTCTCATTAATGATCCTTCACTTACAGAAAGGCTTCCCTCTCTTGCCCATCGTCGGGCTGTGGGGGATTTATCGCTTTCTTACAGGTACTTCCATGGCTTTTGCTCTGAAGAATTGTCCAGTATAGTTCCTCCACTCACGGTTCCCAACAGAGAAACTCGTGGTTCCACGCGTATGCATCCCTATACGGTCCAACTGGACAGGCCCCGAACTTCTCACTTTGTTCGTTCTTTTATCCCTAGAGTTTCTGGATTGTGGAACCTGCTGCCCGCGGAGGTCTTTCCTTTCCCCCAAAATATTCAAGTATTTAAGTCCCGTGTCAACAAACTCCCTCTTACCTCGCTTAAGACACTCACGGTACGTTAGTATTTAGGCTTTTAACCTTCGTGGTTTGTCCAAAAATTTAAAAAAAAAATAGTTTTTTAATGTATCAAAACTTATCTCTTTAAGTTTGCATTTATTTTAAAACCCTGTATATGCATAGATCTTATCAAGAGTAAAATTTTAGAAATTTAAAGATTCGCAACTGTACATTATTATACACTTCAACAAATTTTCTTTACCTTCCACACGTGTAGTCACCGCATTTTACATTCTTTTAGTTTGAAAACGTTTTGCAACCCTTGGTATTTATTTGGGTTAAATGAAGTAAGACTAGTTATTTATTTAACTTAAACATCTCGAAATTTACAGTTAAAGTAAAAAAAATCTAGCAAAGTATAAGATAACATAGTTTTACCTTTACTACATTTAAAGTTTAAATAGAAAAGAACAGTAAGAGATAGGTAGGAAACATTTGTTTTATTTAAACAAGGAGATATACATACAGAAAACAATAGATTCAGCTTGACAAATAATGCTTTTTATATTTTTAAAGGCATGAAAAATGCTTTCAATTGGTAATTTTCTAGAAACCTGCGGCAACTCCGATTTTGACGAAATTTGGTATACGGGGGTTTTTGGGGCGCTGATTACGAATCTGAAAGAATTTTTTGCGAAAATGTTTCGTTCTTGAGATACTCATCATCAGGCTTGAAATTTAAACTAGTCCTATTTTTACAATATTCCCCATTCTTTTTGCACACAATTCTTGATTTATAGCTAAAGTGGCACCCAATATTTAATTTTTACCTTTAAAAACCCCGTTTTTACGTATTTTACATTATTTTTGCATTTAATTGCATAGCTATACTTTAAATCACTTCTAATCCCCGTGTGCCATGAAGCCCTATGTGTATGTATGGTTGCCGCATTATCGAAGAAAAGCCACGCCATTTAACGCAAAAATAACGTAAAAACGTAGAAAAACGGGGTTTTAAAAGGTGAAAATCAAATATTTTGTGACACTTTAGCTTTAAATCAAGAATTGTGTGCAAAAAGAAGGAGGAATATAGTGAAAATAAGCTTAGTTCAAATTTGAACTTTGATGATGAATATCTCAAGAACGAAACGTTTCCGCCAAAAAAAATGTTTCAAATTCGTGATCAGCGCAAAAACCCCGTATACCAAATTTCGGTAAAATCGGAGTTACCGCAGGTTTCTAGAAAATTACCTAATATTTTTAATAAAATTTTACCAAATAAATGGAGACTTGCCTCCCAAAAAATGGTTTTGTACCTGCATAAAAAATATTATTAGA
This sequence comes from Listronotus bonariensis, assembly GCA_014170235.1. Taxonomy (NCBI): domain Eukaryota; kingdom Metazoa; phylum Arthropoda; class Insecta; order Coleoptera; family Curculionidae; genus Listronotus; species Listronotus bonariensis. The sequence continues at coordinate 15,483 of JACEGR010004268.1, forward strand.
TGTTTTATTCAATTTTTGTTGCCAACAGAGAAACTCTAGGAAAATCCGCATTACTAGGAAAATCCGCACAAGCCTCGACTATTACGACTAAACTTAAATACCACTCATATCAGGAAGTAAATAAAGTAGTACTATGCAAGTAATAAATACGTACCGGTAGACAGACAATTATCACAAACAAATAAATCTCAAAAGAGCACACGGTACACTAAACTGCAGTCGACTGTTCACCAAAGTGAAAGACTCTTGCCGCTTATGCGACTGTCGATCTCTCCTACCAATATGCTTTAAAACGTTTTGCCAAGAATTTTCTTCGATAAATTTTGAAGTTTCTTGCAATAATTGTTGCAAAATTAAACGAATTTGTATGTAAGTTTGATTGATGATTCATATTATTGGGTTCAAATAGCGATTAAATGGGTACATCATTTAGAGTTGCTTAATTAATTAATGTAAAAATTGCGTAGTTTTGATTACGTTTATGTAACGTCACTTTAACTGTTTATTTGTTGTTGCACTAATAGGATTTTTTGACATATGACTAAGTTTTAATTATCATAATCTTTAAATAGGAATTAAAACCTAAATTACCATTTATATAATTTTCTGCTAATTTTGCGTTTAATCCTTAGCTTATTTATCTTTAATTAGTTTTCGCTGTAAAAAGGAAAATGACAATCTTCGTTAAAATACATAATTGCTTATTTATTTTAAGGCAAATAATTCTTTTACCTTTATTTTTGCCCTTTTATATAATTTTCTTATCTTTGAAACCACGAAGGCTAAAAGCCTAAATACTAACGTACCGTGGGTGTCTTAAGCGAGGTAAGAGGGAGTTTGTTGACACGCTACTTAAATACTTGAAGATTTGGGGGAAAGGAAAGACCTCCGCGGGCAGCAGGTTCCACAATCTAGAAACTCTAGGGATAAAAGAACGAACAAAGTGGTAAGTTCGGGGCCTGTCCAGTTGGACCGTATAGGGATGCATACGCGCGGAACCACGAGTTTCTCTGTTGGGAACCGTGAGTGGAGGAACTATACTGGACAATTCTTCAGAGCAGAAGCCATGGAAGTACCTATAAAAAAGCGATAAATCCCCCACAGCCCGACGATGGAGCAAGAGAGGAAAGCCTTTCTGTAAGTAAAGGATCATTAATGAGACGAATAGCTCTTCTTTGAATAGAATCAAGAATGCTTAGGGTTGTGGGGGACGCCATGCCCCAGATATAAGAACAATATTCCAAGGGAGGTCGGATTTGGGACACATATAAAGTGTATAAATTAGAAGGGGAAAAATACTTTTTGGCTCGAAAAAGAAATCCAAGCTTTTTGAAGCTGCCGTGGCTATAGATACAATGTGTTAATGCCAGTTAAGGTTACTTTTAAATGTGACGCCCACAAGATTGAAGGTGTCTTTGCTCTGTAAAACTTGGCCACTCATAAGTAGAGGATGAGTATTTGATGACTCTTTTCGCGACAAGGAACATGATTGTGTTTTGGATGCATTAAAATGGACGAGATTTTTAGCGCCCCAATCCAATATTAAATTAAGATCCTGCGAAAGAGATATCTGCATCGCTCTGCGTTTGTTTTCTAAGTCAGGTTTAGTGATGGGTTTAGGAACCTGAAAACTGGAGAAATGGGTACTATCGTCGGCGAAACTATGAATGGAATTAGTTGTGGACGAGAGAAGGTCGTTGATGTGAAGAAGAAACAATGTTGGTGCCAAAACTGAGCCCTGAGGGACTCCAGCATTTACTTGGTGAAAGCTTGAAGAATGGCTGTCCACAATAACTTATATACGACGATCAGATAGATAACTAGAGAGCCAAGTACAGAGTTTAGTTGAAAGACCATAGGAGGAAAGTTTATTAAGAAGTGCGGCATGCCAGACCTGGTCAAAAGCTTTGGATATATCAAGAGCAACGATCTAGGACTCACCTAGAAACTCAAGAGACTTATATATCATGTTGTCTGTGGTTACTTTTAAGAAGAAATTAAAGTAGCTTTATTTTTTTCTCAAAAACAACGGTAGATACAAAAAAATACAAGAGAATTTAAAGTTTAATTACCAATTGCTTAATTACAGAAAAATATTAAAACTTCATAAAAAGTCAGTGGCGTACTACTTTTTACAATTATATTGACTGTGGTGCCCACTGAGGCGCCACCAGACCTTATAATCCTAATCTAGACAAAGCTTGACAAGCGCCTTATTACATAAAATAAGTGTCCCAAATTTTGTCCAAATCGGTTAAAGGGTTCCTAAGATATTTAAAAGATACCGACTTTTTTCGAAAATTTTAACGCCGTGTATCTAAGAATTGAAGCAAATCCGGACATACGTATGTATAAAAGACGTAAGAAAGCACTCCCTTAAGTTTCGTACCGTTGTTAGAAAGCAACCTGTATAATAATATAAAAACTTTTTAGGGACGGTATCAGCATTTAAGAAACTAGGAAATAAATTTAGTTAAGTAAAATTGGTCTTCCACTTATATTTCGTATCGATTTAAAGAAAAAAATGAAGGTGTTTTTTTTCGTACCTTCTTTTGATTTTGTGGTTGTTTGTTAATTTAGTGTACACGTTTAGTCAAATCAAATTAAGGTTTCCAAACCAATTTCTAAGCCTAACTTGGGTAGCAAACGCAGACCGATGCAGATAACTTTTTCAGAGGACCTTAATCCACTAATCCAATAGCCAAAAATCTCGTCCAATTTGGTGCACCCATGACGCAGTCATGTTCCATGTCGCGGAAAAAGTCATTAAATACTTATCTTTTACTTATTACCGGCCAAATTCTGCAGAGTACCTTTAATTTTGTGGGCGTCACATTTGAAAATGACCTTAACTCGCATAAACACATTATATCTATAGCCATGGCAGCTTCAAAAAAGCTTGGAATTCTCATCGCAGAGCGATGCAGATATCTCTTTCGCAGGATCTTAATTTAATATTGGATTGGGGCGCCAAAAATCTCGTCCATTTTAATGCATCCAAAACACAATCGTGTTCCTTGTCGCGAAAAGAGTCATCAAATACTCATCCTCTACTTATGAGAGGCCAAGTTTTACAGAGCAAAGACACCTTCAATCTTGTGGGCGTCAAATTTGAAATTAACCTTAACTGGCAGAAACACATTGTATCTATAGCCACGGCAGCTTCAAAAAAGCTTGGATTTCTCTTTCGAGCGAAAAAGTATTTTTTTCTTCTAATTTATACACTTTGTATGTATCCCAAATCTGACTTCTCGAATATTGTTATCATATCTGGTAAATTGCGTCCCCCACAACACTGAGGATTCTTGTTTCATTTAAAGAAGAGCTGTTCGCCCTATAAACAATCCTTTACTTACAGAGAAGCTTTCCTCTCTTTCCCATCGTCAAGCTGAAGGGTATCTATCTCTTTTAATAGTTACTTCCATGGCTTCTGCACCTTCCAACAGAAAAAATCGTGGTGCCGCACATATGCATCCCTATACGGTCCAACTGGACGGATCTCGAACTTTTCACTTTGTTCGTATTTTTATTTTTTTCTAGATTGTGGGACCTGGTGCCCGCCGAGGTCTTCCCTTCCCCACTATATCGTCAAGTTGTTAAGTCTCCTGCTGAAGACACCCACGGTACGCTAGTATTTAGATCTTAAGCCTTCGGGCCTTGTTCAAAAAAAATTGTTTAAATGAAAATAACGCAAAAACAAAGCGATACCGATGCGTCACCATGTTTACATGCTGGCATTCTTTGTCTAATATCTACCTGTTAGTGTTCATCATGCGTTAGCATGTCTCCTTTTCACGCAATGTCTTATCAATAAGACCGGCCGTTAAACTTCCCACACATTATGCAACTTGTCGTGTGACAAGTTGTTCAGACACTATTACCGACAATTGGTGCAAAAGTCGCATGGATTTCTTCTCACAGACGGTCAAAATGAAACAACAACAACTTTTTTTTATAAATATTTAATTTCTACCATCTATAGTCGTACAAAAAGGAGTAAAATTTACGTTTTATAATTAAAAATCAAGTTCTTATTGTTTATTCTAAAAATACAAAATTCACTTATAAAAAAATATGAATAGTTGCAATTTATTTAACAGTGCATCATGAAAAATGTAAAAGAAATAGGTATAGCTGGTTTTAAAATATCACAAATAGAATAATTGACATTTTACAGTATTGGTCTTTTTTGTTATTAAATATTAACATGCCTTATTTATTTTTTGTAGGTTCCTACTGACTTAGAAACAGAAACTGAACCACTTGTACCTCCTGCAATGCCACCAACCAAATTACTGACTGCTCCTAACGTTGCAATTGGAATCTATAAAAAAACATGAAATATTAAGAGAATCATAATAAGAGAAAAGACTATAAAATTTTATCTTTTCGTCTCAAAATTTATTTAGCAAGATTTAATAACACCAAAAGGATGTTTTGCCATTTAAAAGTTTTCTTGCGCAAAACTTTGTTTCTGATACTCCAATCAGAGGCGGTCATAGGGGGCCATGGGGCCATGGCCCCCTTTAATGCATTTTTTGTATTTCATACATATGTAATGGCAAATATGGGCATTTAATATGCCCCCTCAGGGCTGGTCCGAGGGGTGAGGGTGATCATGGAATTGAAAAGTGCGAAATAAGGACCTTCTTTTTTTTTTCTTCTGAAATACGTGGGAGTTTTTTTTTGTAATTTTATAAATTAAAGAATAAAAGAAACAACAATAAAAATAGGTGAGGGAACTTTTTTTTGCTCCTCAATTATTCAAATTTGAAAATTTAGTTTCTTTTTTAGGGGCGCCAAGATTTTTGTTTCTTGGCACCTCCTCACACACTTTTTTCTCGGCCTATGGCCTCCCCTCAGAAAGTCAATATGACCGCCCCTGACTCCAATTTTATTCTTAGTCCAATTAACTTAGACTTTCACCTCGGAATCTCACGGAATAAGCTGAATATCTGTACATACCTTTATTTTGGTACAAAAATACTTTCCTAAAAATCCCCTATGAAATCGTGTAAGGAACTTAAAATATGACATGTCAAATGTCAAAAAAATCAGTTTTTGTGAATATCTCGTGTTTTTTAACTTTTAATTGCATTTATATTTATTATAAAAGTTGTAAAACACAAAATTGTTTACAAATTTGATTCTGAGCATTTTTTGTTGTACCAACTGATCCGATAATAGACGGCGCAGAGCGTAAAGCACTTTAGTGCATGTACATACCTTAGCACTCAATCAATCGTGATATTTAGCAAATAATTAATTAAAAAATTTACATTTTAGACTAAAAATAACGATTGATTGCGTGCTAAGGTATGTACATGCGCCCTCTATTATCGGATCCGTTGTTCTGACAAAAAAATGCTTAGAATCAATTATGTAAAGAATTTTGTGTTCTACAACTTTTATAATAAATATAAATGCAATTTAAAGCAAAAGAAACTCGCAAAAACTTATTTTTTGACATTTGACCTGTCATATTTCGAGTTTCTTACAAGGTTAGTTTATATTTATAAGGTTGCGACATATCCTCAACTTTTAGGCGGTTCGAGGTCGGAGACGCAAGGAAGGGCACTCCACGGAGAAAAGTTGGCAAGACTGGGTAAAATCAAAGCTGATGATCAATCCAGTGACGTCTAGAATTTGCGCATTTCATTTTGCATTGTTTTGGAAATGATATTTGTTGAGAGATGTAATTCTAAATGTTTTTATTTAAAGTAAAAGAATTTACAACTTAATAATAATTAAAAACTGTTGTGTAAACGGTTGTTCTACTAATACAATAAACTGTATATCTCCGGCACTGAACAACATGGCCAAAAATGGGAGATGTGACGTATTAACACGTCAAAGTAATATGGCCGAATGTCGCGACCCTATATATACCGACTTTGGTTCCTTACACGATATCATAGTGAATTTTTAGAAGAATATTTTTTGTACCAAAATAAAGGTATGTACTGATATTCCGCTTATTCCGTAAGATTCCGAGGTTAACCCTTTAATTTGACTAACATGACTGGGGTATCTCTATACTCACGTTGAAAATGTCTCGTATTAAGTTTCCGTTAAATTGCTTTCTGACGGTTACTGCGCCTTGGTTTCCATAGTAACCAGGACCGTATCCAAATCCACCATATCCTCCAAATTCTCCATGGGTGCCAGCTCCTGCACCAGCTTCAGCGTTGGTTTCAGCGCTGCCACCTGCCACTACACCGCCATAGTAGGGAACAGTGTTGTAGTTTCTAAAAATTAAACCCATATAATAAGTGTCTTTTTTTAAGACCGAAATAATATGTGAAATGAAAAATATGATATATATTTTTGCTTCCAGCGTGTGGAAAGCAGCACTTTTCCGCACACAATTTGGTTTGGAAAGTGTCAGTTTTCCACACTGGTGCGGAATATAATCACTTTCCCGCACTAGTGCGGAAAAGTAAACCCTTCCAAATTTCCCACTTAAACAGGTGCTGTATTTTTAATTCTGAAGTTTGACCTCCCAGCAAACACTATTTGCCGGCAATGTACATTTTTCATATTGGCATTGATGGTAAAGTATTGGCAATTGGTGGCAATATTATGCCAACATCTTATACGCATTAAAAAGTTAACCCTAAATAAACACTTAATTGCCAATAAATTTTACATGCAGGCGAATTGCCGGCAAGCATACAAAAATGGCGGCATACCAATCCTGATTAAATAAAGCACGCGTTTTTGTTGCAGGCAAATAAATATTGGATTTTTGAAGGCAAACCTTCAACTCATAATTTTTTGATCTGTTTTATTTATAATGGCAGCTAAACAACATTATTTTATGTTTTTTTACATAATTTAAAGGAAATGGCCTTTTCATAATATTTTATTGTTAAAAATCATGCAAATAAAACTTAGGTCAAACAAAATGTTTATTATGTATTTTGGAGCGAATAAAAATAAAATAATGGTAAAATTAGCTACGTTAATTTCGACCGAAGGAACGGCTTTGTGCATTTGTTTTCTACGTGGTTTTCTAGCTTTTTAGTTACTTTTTTAAAGAAAAGAGTTTTTTAATAGACATAATTAAATTTATTCATTACCTAATAAGTGTGTGTTGTGTGATTAATTAGTGATGGCTAGTCGAGAAGGCAAGATATTTAAGTAGACTGTTAGGAGCTGTAAACATTTTGTTTAAAACTTTATTAAAAGTTTTAAAGACGTGATAATAAAAATATTATATATATTTAATAGTTTTTTGGCATACCGATAAATGGCGTAATGGACAATAAACTACTACGTTTCTGCAATATCTTCGCTTTTTATCGAGAGCGGTCTGCGGTAGGTGATCTCACTTAGCTTTGAAAGAAATATCTTCGGCTAGCGTAAAAATCTGCATCTCCAAGTTGGACAGTGTTCAGAGAGATGGTGGTACTTTGCATTGCAAGGAAATTGCATGCAGTAAGGAGTTTTTTCCTATTTTAATTTTCAAATAAAATACCGCATCATTTTAGCTTTTTAAAAAAAGTATATGCGACAATTTTCGTTTATAAGACGTCAGCTTGCTGCTTGGGAGTATCTGCATTTGCCCACTTTCGTGTCTTTTTGTTATTTTTTTGCCAATAACTTATTAATGATGGATGCCATCATCTTAAACGCATTTTTTGCCAATAAATTATTAATGACGGATGCCATCACTTTATCTGCAACACGTGGCCTAATAACGGCCAATTGCCCACTTTCGCGTCTTTTTGATACCTTTTTGCCAATGCCTTGCCATTAAAGAGTGTTGGCAATGCCAGTAAATTAAATGTACAACGCCGGCAAAAAATGTTATATGGGTTAGTATAATTTTATTATTGGCATAGTTTTTCTTTTATTTGTAAAGTGGCACTAGTTAGAAAATATACTATTTTGCAAAAAGGAAATACGTCAATTTTCTTAAAATAAACTTACATGCGTTTTCTGTAATGTAACCATGGACGCCTATAATACTTTGTCCTGGTAATGTAGGTAGTGGGTGGTGGTACGGGAGCAGTTTCCTGTTCAATTACTACTTGTTTTCTAAATATAGATTATAATAAATTATATAAAACCGCGATAATATACAATATACAGGGTGGCTTTTTTAAAATAAAACAAAGCTAATTTTGAGCACCCCAGGTCATTAGGACAAAACGCTTGGCAACGGTTTTTTTAGGGGTAAACATTTTTTGCCACTTTTACCCTGAGTGGCTACTTTTCAGCATTGATGAGACTTACCCCCAAAATCTTAAATAAAAAGAGGGGTCAAGTGACCTTATTTTGAAAGTTCCTTGACCTGGAATTATAACTGCCTGTGGTGGACTTAGAGCGCCAGATTACCCCTTCTCCTTTGTACATAAGAGTTAGGCAGTAACAGAGACAAGATTGAGACGAACAACTAAATTAAAATAAATTATCCGAGAGAGAGATTGCTGCTGGTCCTTCCTTGTCTGTCTTCAAGGAAGGTAAACGCAGATGGCGCGTGAGTCGACTTTATAGTTTGCCCGCCAAATTCAAATTATATAGCTGTGCTATTTTTGCCCTTAATGTTAGGTACTTGTTTTTGTTTCCTATTCATATAAAATATTGGGCTTTAGTTCAATAATTACACACACCTAATTAAAAATGTCATTTATTTGGTTTTTTATAAATATTTTTTCTTACAAATAACTATGTCAATATTACCTTAAATTATCTGTTGAAAAGCACAAATTTAATATATACACTGTGATCACTAATAAAAGTCAATATTCAAAGTCCAATTAAGTGTAAAAAACCACGAAACACAATAAATCACAGAAACTGTAAACAAACTGTCCAAACAAATCGGCCATTGAAAAATATCAAACACAAATATCGAATAACATTTCGGCGTGACTGCCTGCGGCAACGTTGTCAATTTAAAAATATTCGATTCATGGTATATTTTCTTTCTCTTAATTAGATGCGAGCCAAAAAAGGACATTAAAGTTTACATGCAGAAATTGTAAATAACTTGGCAACCAGGGCAAAGCGATGATTGCTCCATCTACGATAGCCTGCCATGACGAAAGACAAAGACATACAATGGACAAATTGTTAGGACCAGTTACTCGTCTCATTGTTGTCTCTGTTCCAATGTTAAAATGATATCAATACGTGGGTTGTTATCTATATTTGTATGTAAAATAAACGGGTTTTGGGCTTGAGTAAGTCTTAACCCTGCTAAAAGGTTGCAGTTTAGGGGGTGGAAGTGACAAAAAATGTTTATAATAATATAAAATCAAAAATTGACATTACCGAAACTTTTTTCTTAAATGACATGGAGTGCCCAAAATTAGCTCTGTTTCGTTTTCAAATAGCCACCTGTATAACTTTAATATAATAATCCAAAATTAAGTTATTTATTTTGTTTTCTTATCTTTATTTACTTTTATTAACTTACTCTTTTACTACAGGTGTGGGTATCTCCACTTCTTTTTCTATTATTGTGGGTGGTGCTGGTACTTTGATCCTTTTCTCGATAGTAGTGGGGACCCGAATTGTTTTTCAACATATGATGGTACCTACATTTAAAATGAGTTATATTAGCTACAAAATATTATAAATGCAAAGCAATTGTTTATCTTGTTTAAAATTGTTACATTATTGTATTACCTAGATATTGAAATAGATTTTTGTAAAAACATTTTACTTGAAATAAATACGGAGTACACACCCATATAACATTTTTTGCCGGCGTTGTACATTTAATTTACTGGCATTGCCAACACTCTTTAATGGCAAGGCATTGGCAAAAGGTATCAAAAGACGCGAAAGTATACAATTGGCCGTTATTAGGCCACGTGTTGCAGATAAAGTGATGGCATCCGTCATTAATAAGTTATTGGCAAAAAAATGCGTTTAAGATGATGGCATCCATCAATAATAAGTTATTGGCAAAAAGATAACAAAAAGACACGAAAGTGGGCAAATGCAGATACTCCCAAGCAGCAAGCTGACGTCTTATTGACGAAAATTGTCGCATATACTTTTTTTTAAAAGCTAAAATGATGCGATATTTTATTTGAAAATTAAAATAGGAAAAAACTTCTTACTGCATGCAATTTCCTTGCAATGCAAAGTACCATCTCTCGGAACACTGTCCAACTTGGAGATGCAGATTTTTACACTAGCCGAAGATATTTCTTTCAAAGCTAAGTGAGATCACCTACCGCAGACCGCTCTCGAATTATTTTTGTCTAATGGGTACGGTTTAGACGATAAAAAGCGAAGATATTGCAGAAACGTAGTAGTTTATTGTCCATTACGCCATCTATCGGTATGTCAAAAAAACTATTAAATATATATAATATTTTTTATTAACACGTCTTTAAAACTTTTAATAAAGTTTTAAACAAAATGTTTACATTAATAAAATAAAACAAAAAATATACTTTGCTTCATAGTCACTTTAATTGAATGTTTAGCCGTGACAGCTGTTTCGTAGTACAACTACATTTTCAAACGTACGTTTGAAAATGTAGTTATACTACGAAACAGCTGTCACGGCTAAACATTCAATTAAAGTGACTATGAACAAGTATATTTTGTGTTTTATCTTATTAATTTAAAATGTACGGTCACAAAGTAACGGACGAAACCATAAATTCTTTAAAATGTTTACAGCTTCTAACAGTCTACTTGAATATCTTGCCTTCTCGACTAGCCATCACCAATTAATCACACAACACACACATATTAAGTAGGTAATGAATACATTTATTATGTCTATTAAAAAACTCTTTTCTTTAAAAAAGAAACTAAAAAGCTAGAAAACCACGTAGAAAACAAATGCACAAAGCGGTCACCTTTGGTCGAAATTAACGTAGCTAATTTTACCATCATTTTATTTTTATTCGCTCCAAAATACATAATAAACATTTTGTTTGACCTAATTTTTATTTGCATGATTTTTAAAAATAAAATGTTATGAAAAGGCCATTTCTTTTAAATTATGTAAAAAAAACATAAAATAATGTTGTTTAGCTGCCATTATAAATAAAACAGATCAAAAAAATTGCTTTAATGTTAGTTAAATACCAATGTTAATAATATGGTTTAAAAAGTATGAATATGCGTTGAAGGTTTGCCTTCAAAAATCCAATATTTATTTGCCTGCAACAAAAACGCGTGCTTTATTTAATCAGGATTGGTATGCCGCCATTTTTGTATGCTTGCCGGCAATTCGCCTGCATGTAAAATTTATTGGCAATTAAGTGTTTATTTAGGGTTAACTTTTTAATGCGTATAAGATGTTGGCATAATATTCCCACCAATTGCCAATGCTTTACCATCAATGCCAATATGAAAAATGTACATTGCCGGCAAATACTGTTTGCTGGGCAAGTTAAAAGTTGAAAAACAACCCATTCAGTTTAGGCAAGAAAATCTTTAAAAATACTACCAGGAAAGAACCCAAGAAGTTATTTATTAAAAAGCTTACCTGGATGGTTTTTCAACATAATTAGGAATTACGGTTCGTTCGACGTATGTCTTTTTGCTGGTGGCGGCGGTGGGGGAGGGGAAGAGGTTTTTCTTTCACCACTTCAATGTTAACACTGGAGTGAGCAGCTGGAGCTACTGGAGTCTCCACTACTTCCTTAATAACGTTGACTTCTACGGGTTTAGGAATCTTTTGAACATTTACCGACCCAGAGAAGGATGCTGAGAATAAAATGTATAAATAAAAATGTAAGTAAATAATTATGTAATAAACTTGTAGGTACTAACTAATATAAGAGACACGATAGCTTCCTTAACCAGAGTAACCTGAACATGCAAAGATAAAATTAATTTTTTCAAGATTATTTGGAAAACTACCCAATTAAAGGTGTTTTTTGTTTTAAATACAGAAAATGTTGGCTAACTTTAGCTAAATTAGCTGTATTTTGCGCGTTTAGAGATTTATTTGAAGGTTCTATTAGCATTAGTTTTTTTTTGTAAATAAGGAAAAAACCCAACATTGGTACTATGTTAGAAATGACATTAGTTGTTTTGCAAAAAAAACATTCAATTTAAGATCACCCAAAGGAAAAAAATTCTATTAATAATAAGAAAATTAATTACTTTTATTTATATTTACCTTTTTATGTTGCCTAATATAATTTCCATCACCAGGCTACGTAGTTTTTCAAGCATGCACTTTCACATGTTTATCTCGTATAAAACTTAGCAGAAAAAGAAAAGACACTAACAAATAATATTGCACAAAGTACTGAAAACAAAATAAGAAGAACAGAGCTATACAGGAAGAAGCGGAGACTAAAAGAAATAAAAATAAGCCAAACACCATATGAAAAAATATTTATTTATCAATATAGTTATTTTGTACATGTACATATACATACAACTTTGGTAGTAAGCTACAGTTTAACGGAGCTAAGCAGTCTAAGAAAATACTGTTAAAAATATAAAAATATTATTTATTTGCAAGCAGGAACCCAACAGAAAGGTCAGAAATAGAAAAGAAGACTTTATTGTGCTGGAATTAGCTTTATACAGTGTGTCTACGTAAGTTGCCGGCATATCAGAAACTTTTTTATTATTAATTTTACGAGAAAAAGTTGATTCTTTATGAAAACTTTTGCATGGTCTGAAACCTATAATGCAATCATCAGATATCAAATTGTGTCAGTCATGTACGAGGTTTGTACCTGTATGTTTGCTAATATCGCAAATTGTTATAAAGAAAAGATATTTAAAATTAAAAATTTCTTTTAAACATGCAATTTTATTCATTTCCAAAAAAATATTTTTGTCTTTTTTTCGGCGAAAATTGAGAAAATTTAAGTTTGTACATTAGTGCATTGTACATTCTTTTTTTTAATAAAAAATAATTTTAAAAAATATTTTAAACTCTGCTATGACATTTATAATCATGAAATATAGTGCACTGATGTACAAACTTAAATTTTCTCGATTTTTGCAGAAAAAAATTTATAAAAAAATGTTTGGAAATGAATAAAATTGCATATTTGGAAGTAATTTTTAAATTTAAATATCTTTTCTTTATAACAATTTGCGATATTAGCAAAAATACAGGTACTTTACTCTTGAGCAAAAATTTCGTTTTCGGCCAAACCTCGTACATAACTGACATAATTTGATATCTGATGATTGCATTTTAGATTTCAGACCATGCAGAACTTTTATAAAAAATAACTCTTTTCGTAAAATTAATAATAAAAAAGTTTCCCATACGCCGCCAACTTACGTACACACTAGGGCTGGCAAAAACCGGAATAAAACAAAACCGGTTAACCGAATATAAAAAACCGGTATTAAAAACCGGTAGTATTAAAAACCGGTTTTTAAAACCGTAAACGGTTTTCAAAACCGATACACCGAAATCTATTTCATTTTCGCCGCCCCTTTGTTTTTCTTTTATTCTTGGAATAATTTTGAAGACCAAAAAAGAAAAAAAAGGTCGTCACTTATATTTCTTTTAATTCTACGCACTAAATAAAATTTTGCCCGCCATAGGCTTCCGCCTACTCAGCCTTTTGGTAAATACGGCACTGTATAAACCGCAATCACCCAAAAACCTATTAAAAGAACCGCTTTTCAATTTATTTTGGTCCGATTATCCAAAAACCGGTATTCGAAAACCGATTATCCAAAATATCGGTATTTGAAAACCGCTTTTTAAAACCGGTTAACCGATATTCAAAACCGATTTCCGGTTTTGGCCAAAACCGCGGTTAACCGAAAACCGGTTAACCGAAAAACCGGTTTCGGTTGCCAGCCCTAGTAGACACACTGTTGATTTAATAATTATTTTTAAAAAATATAGAATTAGAACATGTAATATCTGGTTTTCGATTTAGTTTTTCCTTCTAAACACAAATTCATGGTCAGAATTTGGCTAAGAGGACAGATTTTTTCCGAACCTCAAAAAACATGAATAATTAATTCACAACTTTAATGTTTTTCTGCAATTTACTAAAGAATTATAGTTTCTGTAGTAAAACTACACCGGAACGCGTATATCGCATGTCACTACTTTCTCATTCTTGAGAAAATTGCTAAAGAATATTTACAAAACTAAAGAAACAACCTATGGTCAGTTTTGCTTTATTACCTTTTTTTTCCCGTTTTCACCGACTTTTTAGGGGTTTCCTAACGCTATAATAACTTACATTAAGGTTACCGTAAGCAATTTTCTACCTAGCGTTAGGGAACCCCTAAAAAGTTGGTGAAAACGGGCATTAGTCAAAAAATTGCTCGAGAAATTCATCAAAATTGCAGATTTTTCTTTTCAGTTTATGAGGCAAGGAAAGTATGTGAGCTGATGTCCAAATTTTTGCTACGGATCCATGTTTAAGAGGCAAAAGAACTTCAAAAAACCACATATTATAACTCCGAGTCCGTTATTTTTTTTAAGTGCTGTGATTATTATAAATGTAGGCAAATACTTTTTTAAATCAAAATTTAATATGCAATAATAGGTTATCGAATGGTACATGCTAGACTGGCCGTAGTTGTCCTATGTAAATTTGGATACCTTCAAACCTTGGTTCGCTTGTTGATTTTACAACGAAATTGTATGATACTTTTTTAAAGACAATAATAAGATTTTCTAATAAGCCAATTAAAAATTATTTAGAAAGAACTATTTCTACAATTGTTGCATACCTGATACATAGCTTAATAAATCCACCAGTAATAAATAAAATGTCTTGTCAATTTTTTGTTTAACGTTTTACTTTGGTTATTCAATGTCATTTATTGATTACTGGTGGATTCATTACAGTATACAGGGTGATTCAAAAATCGATTACAAAACTTAAGGGGTGATTCTACTTGACAAAATAAGGGTAGAGCTTCATATAAATTTTTTTAAAATGTCATTCGTTTTCGAGTTACAAATCGTCAAAGTTCAATTTTTATTTTGGTTTTTCGCGATATTGCATTTATTTTTTAACCAATCCAGTTGATATTTGGCACACAAGTCGAGCTTTGCAGATTCTAAAATTTTAAAACCAAAGTACTTTTTGTAAATACCGCCAGAGGACACTTTACCTAAAACTTAAAATTTATTTACATCATAACATTTTTATTCTGACACATATCGCAAAGCTGGGGGCGCCATTTTATAGACAATCAAAAACCTTTAAAATAAGGTACTCGTTTGGTTAAGTTTGTCGGTTGAGTTACTAGACACCCTGTATGTATGTAGGTAATTTGACTGAAATTGATGAAAACTTTGATGTCTATTAGTGCCTAAACGGTGAGGTTTATCGACTTTAATAAATAGTACCTTATTTTTTATTGTCTATAAAATGGCGTCCCCAGCTTTGCGATGTCTGTCAAAATAAAAAAGTTATGATGTAAATAAATTTTAAGTTTTAGGTAAAGTGCCCTCTGGCGGTATTAAAAAAAGTACTTTTGTCTTAAAATTTCAGAATGTGTAAAGCTCAATTTGAGTGTCAAATATCAACTGGATTGGTTTAAAAAATAAATACAATATGGCAAAAAACCAAAATAAAAATTGAACATTGGCGGTTTGTAACTGGAAAATAAATGACATTATGAAGAAAATTTATATGAAACTCTACCCTTATTTTGTCAAGTAGAATCACTCCCCTAAGTTTTGTGATCGATTTTTGAATCACCCTGTATATGAGGTATGCAACGATTGTAGAATTAGTTTTTCTTAACAAACTTTTATTTGGCCTATTAGAATATTTCAAAATTAAGTGTTTGATCTTATTTTATTAATGTCTTCAAAATAACCTTATACAATTTTGTTGTAAAATTAATAGGAAAGCCAATATTTGAGGGTACCTAAATTTACATGAAATTTTCTATGGCCAGTGTGGCGATACACGACCCCGTAAAAAAATTGTTCCTATCAATCAAAAAAACAAAGTTTAATAAATATGAGTGCCTTTCTCATTGGGTATTTTAATTCTAGCAATTATCGCTAACAAGAATACAGTCATAATATGACGAATATCTACCTCCAGCTGCAGGTGCATCTCCAAATCTTTCTTTGATCACGGTTTTTGAGACACCTCCTGCAGAGGCACCTGCATAGGACCTTCCTACGGAACCATCGGCTCCTGCTGTCCCATCTAAACCAGCGGATGCTCCTATGCCGCCTCCTGCTGTGGCTCCTGCGTAAAGACCTCCAGTGGATCGTCCTGAAAAAAAAACAGTTTTAATACTTATGTTATGTTATGTCGCTTAAAAATCTGGTTTTTATGCGAGATTATATGGATCTCGAACGCAATACTAGTATTCAAAATTGGAACGTTTTTGGCTGCGGTTTTTTTCCTGTTAAATCTATGTATACAGGGTGGCCCAAAGATAAGCAATTACCTTTAACTTATTTTTTATTATTTTTTTTTATTGGAAGCACCTATTTTTTATTACATTTATTATTTTTGCATCAAATTCTAACCATATTTTATGTACGCTAACCTATAACTGAAGTTACCCGTATTAAAAAATTTACCATCGTTTTAGTTATAGTTGCTATAAATAATTGTTAGTTGCCTATTTGTTGGCCATCCTGTATACATAAACAAAAGCATTAATTTTTAAATATATTTTTTTAAAACATGTGCCAGACTACCAATTTTGAATGAAAGTAATGGTGCATTTCTCGATAATTGTTGTCTTGAGGTGTGAAAAATATCGTTTTAAATAAAGTAAACCTTTTTGTACAAAAATGATAAAGGAATCAAACGGTCAAACCAAAATGTCAAATTTTTTACCTCTGTAAAAAATGCATAAAATAAACGAAAAAAATTCGTCTCACCCTGTATAACTATGACTTACTGCGCATTCTTTGCCTATGGAAAAAAAGCATTGGTATAAGTTAATTTAAATGCCCAAATATCATTATTATTGTGACAACCGTTCAAAAGTTATAAATAACTAGCTCACCCAGCAAACGTTGTTTTGCCATATAAATAATTTTTAAGATGTTAAGGGTGGACAACCCTTATCACTAAGGGGTATGAAAAATAGATGTTGGCCGATTCTCAGACCTACTCAATATGCTCACAAAATTTCATGAGAATCGGTCAAGCCGTTTCAGAGGAGTACGGGAACGAACATTGTGACACGAGAATTTTATATATAAGAAATACATAAAACGCGCTAAAACATTTTTTTATAGAAAGTACTAACATTGGCTTACTCTATTACCCCAATTATTTTTGACCCTACCTTTTCGGACACCCTGTACGCCACACTCCTATGTGTAAAATTTCAGTATTGCTATCGATATTTGCAGAGCATTGTTCCTAGTCAATTATTAATAACAGAACTATTTTAGTACAGTAAGACTAATACGATTTTTGTCCTGCTTTGTTATTGCTTTACAGGCCTATATACTTTTTACTTAGCTGAACCTGTATAATTTAAAAGAAGAAGAGTCATCAAATACTCATTCTCTACTTTATGAGCGGCCAAGTTTTGCAGAGCGAGGACACCTTTAATCTTGTTGGCGTCACATTTGAAAGTAACCTTAACTGGCATAAACACATTGTATCTATAGCCACGGCAGCTTCAAAAAGCTTGGATTTCTCTTTCGAGCCAAAAATATTTTTCCCCTTCTAATTTATACACTTTGTATGTGTCCCAAATCCGACCTCCCTTGGAGTATTGTTCTCATATCTGGGGCATGGCGTCCCCCACAACCCTAAGCATTCTTGATTCTATTCAAAGAAGAGCTGTTCGTCTTATTAATGATCCTTCACTTACAGAAAGGCTTCCCTCTCTTGCACATCGTCGGGCTGTGGGGGATTTATCGCTTTTTTATAGGTACTTCCATGGCTTCTGCTCTGAAGAGTTGTCCAGTATTGTTCCTCCACTTACGGTTCCCAACAGAGAAACCCGTGGTTCCGCGCGTATGCATCCCTATACGGTCCAACTGGACAGGCCCCGAACTTCCCACTTTGTTCGTTCTTTTATCCCTAGAGTTTCTAGGTTGTGGAACCTGCTGCCCGCGGAGGTCTTTCCTTCTCCCCCAAATCTTCAAGTATTTAAGTCCCGTGTCAATAAACTCCCTCTTACATCGCTTAAGACACCCACGGTACGTTAGTATTTAGGCTTATAGCCTTCGTGCTTTGTCCAAAGATAAAAAAAAAAAAAAAAAAAAGAAGAATTGAAGGTCCCAGTGACGTTACCTGCCAAGCGAGGTACACGGGTTTAATCCGGAGCTGGAGATATATCACGTCGTGCTGGCTGGATGCTTTCAATTGACTTTCTGCGTAGTAAAAGAAGAATGTTGAACTTCCAGTGTCTTCAATAATATATTTACACAATGTTTCGGGCTGTACTATCTCTGTCCATTACCAAGTGTAAACTGTTCACACTTATGAAAGGACAGAGATAGTACTGTCCGAAACGTTGTGTGAATAAATTATTAGAGTCCAAAATCTTCTTTTAGTATTGAATTATTGTCTTTCCTGATACGATGAAGCGTCATTCTCGCTTTGTGTTTGCTTTAGACCAGGGATGGCGAACCAATAGCACGCGTGCCACAAATGGCACGGAACGCAATATTTTGGGGCACGCGACTAATTAAAAAGTGTAAAGTATGTACAAGCGTAAATGCTACACCTTTTTATTTTTGGTCTTGAAATTTTTTGTTAATAATTATTAAATCCAAAGATGCTGACGATAGTACCCTTCACTCCACTTTTCAGGTTCCCAAACCAATCTCTCAACCCGACTTGGAAAGCAAACGCAGGGCGATGCAGATATCTCTTTCACAGGATCTTAATTTGATATTGGATTAGGGCGCCAAAAATCTCGTTTAATTTAATGCATCCAAAACACAATCATGTTCCTTGTCGCGAAAAAAATCATCAAACACTCACCCTTGGCTTATGAGTGGCCAGGTTTTGCAGAGCGGGGACACATTTAACCTTGTGGGCGTCACATTTGAGAATAACCTTAACTGGCATAAACACATTGTATCTATAGCCACCGCGGCTTCAAAAAAGCTTGGATTTCTTTTCCGAGCCAAAAAGTATTTTCTCCTTCCAATTTATACACTTTGTATGTGTCCCAAATTCGAACCTCTCTGGAATATTGTTCTCATGTCTGGGGAATGGCATCCCCTACAACCCTCAGCATTCTTGATGCCATTCAAAGAAGGGCTGTTTGTCTTATTAATGATCCTTTACTTACTCAAAGACTTCCTTCTCTTGCCCATCGTCGAGCTGTGGGAGATCTATCGCTCTTCTATAGATACTTTTACGGCTTCTGCTGCGACGAATTATCCAGTATAGTCCCTCCTTTTGCAGCTCAAACAAAGAAACTCGTGGTGCCGCGCGTATGCATCCCTATACGGTTCAATTGGACAGGCCCCGAACTTCCCATTTCGTTCGTTCTTTTATCCCTAGACTTTCTAGACTGTGGAACCTACCGCCAGCGGAGGTCTTTCCTTCCCCCAAATCTTCAAGTTTTTAAGTCCCGTGGTAACAAACTTCCTCTTCTCCTGCTTAAACACCCACGGTACGTTAGTATTTAGGCTTCCAGCCTTCGTGGAAGGTCCAAAGATAAAAAAAAAGAATTTCATGGCATGCCCTAAGACCAAATTTTATTTTTTTATACAAAAATGGCACGTTCATACGTAAGGTTCGCCATCCCTGCTTTAAACCATTTTCTTTCAACGTATTGGTAAAATTGCCCATTTTAAAGCGGCTCGACGTGTATAATATGCCAGCAGCCTTTGCGGGGTTAAGCGATACCGGGCACAATTAGTAATTGGTGGGGTGAAAATCTTGTGCCGTTGAGAATAATTCCCAAAATTTTCATGAGAGAATGAAATGAAAGAATTTTATAAAAAACGGAACCAACTGAAAAAGAGAAATGTCAAAAGGAGGATTGAGAATAGAATTAGCAGTACATTTTTGCGAGATAAAAAAGGTAGACAATTCGTAGCGTCTGACCCCAACAATATTACAGAGTTTTATTAATTATCTACTGATCTAAAATATCTATGCATGAAAAAGACAATATGGTATGTATTTATACAAAATGGTTTATTTTAAAAATTTGCTGTAAAGTGCTTTACAATATGTTGTGCAAATTAATGAATAAGATTAAAGAGTGCAGAAAAAGAAAAAATGAGTACACATATTAATAATTATAATAGAAAGTTTATATACTATAAATTATATTAGTTTTAAAGTTAAAGAAAAAGAGAAGTGTTGTGTTAGTTACAAGATATTAAAAAGTAAATTAAAGAAAGGTAGCCCAGGCAAGACAAACTTAATACTAGATTTTTGTATGTTAAGTCGGTTTTTGCAATTTTAAAAATATTTTTGGTTGTTAGATGAGTCATTTATTTAAGGTCACAAAAAAAAAAAAAGTTACACCTACGGTTTTTAAATTATTTCTACAGGGACAAGGTGTAATTTTGTCTATCTGAAATAAGCTAGAAAACAGTTTTCGGAACGCAAAAAAACGAATAAGCTCAATTTTCTTTCTTCAATTATTTAAAATGGTTAATTTGTTAAAAAACAAACAATTTTCTTAAATGCATTGGTAGGTATTACCTTTAATAGCTATTTATGCATCAAGGGCGTTACTAGGGACTATAATGCCCTGAAGGTCGAAACTAGCCCGAGGGCTAGATTTCGACCTGATGGGCATTATAGTCCAGTAAAGCCCGTGGTGCATACAATGCTTTATGTTTTACCCAAAAGAGTTTTTCAATGAATAATTACATTATTTATTCGCAATACAAAAATAAGTTGCACCTGTACCTGTATACGTAAGTAGATAGTGACTGGTGTTACGTTTGACTTTGATGTTTCTATCAGTTAGGCAGTTGGCATTTTTTATTTAACGATTTGCTCAAAATGGAAGAAATTCCACAAAATATAAGAGAAAAGGCCATAAAAGCAACCGAAAATCTTTTGCCAGTTAAATCAAGGCAACACTATGATCGGGAGTATGGCATATTTGGTATTTGGAAAGATGCGAACGCAATTCTTCAAATAACCGAAACCGTTTTAATGGCATATTTTCAGGAACTGGTAAGTTATTGATTTTGTTTTAATACATATGTTTGTTTTAATATCATATATTGGATAAGCAATAAAATTTCCATATTAGCGCATTGAGGCATTACAAGGGGGCATTATCAGAATGCCCGCTTATAATGCCCTAGGTGTGATAGCAGGTATTATTGCTACCATAACATATTCCGTTTCTAAGGTATTAGATGGGTAAAAACATAAATAAAAAAATAAATACCGTTTGTATTAAACTATAATCAAGAATAAAAATTATTTAATAATTTTCCAGTACAGTTCCAACAAGGGAAATGACTCAAATAAAAGAAATGTCATTTGTATTAATGGATAAATAATTACAACTGCTATTTTATTTACTCATGCTTTCCTAACGACAATAAATTAACAACATATTTCCTAGTATTTATTACTTGCTTGTTGTTTACATGCATATGTTTGTCCTAATCGTATTTATAGAGGGTAGATATAACGATGTTATATGTTATTTTAGAAAATAAAATTAATAAAACAGCCTCCGGAATATGCAACTTGTAATACGACAAGTTGTACAGACAGTATTACAGACAAACGATCCAACAAGTTGCATAGACTTCTGATAACAGACGCGTTCAATCTGAACATCGGTCGTAAAGAATTGCAGAACAATTTTATTGTCATTTGGGACAATAATACAAATATTCCATTTGTATAAAGTTTGTCCCCCTGGCACTGACTTCTAAGAGGTAGTAATCGACTATGAAAAAAAAGGTAAGAAGGAAGAAAATCAGGGGCCGTATTAACTGCTTGAGGCGCCCTAGGCTAGAATTCCCGAAGCGCCTATGCAAAAAAAGGTCCTTTTCTCCGTAGCGCCTATTTTAAGTGCCAGGCGCCTGACTTCATCACCCGAAATAAAATTTGATGACCAAAAAAAAAGAACATTCCCTCCTTTTACGCCTATTTGCCTATTTCATTCCAAAACACCTTATTCACAGAGAAATTAGGCATTAAAAATCGCCACTCAACCTACACATTTTTAAAAGCTCCCCTGTCTGGCGCCTATTTTTTCATGGCGCCCTAGGTTGTAGCCTAGTCAGCCTAATGGATAATACGGCCCTGAAAAAATGCTACAAAAATTGGTTATTGCCAAGACGTATATACACTCACATGAATTTGCTACAAAAATTATGTACAAATAAACCTTAGAATTAATCTAAATATGTTTCTAAAAGTCACTATAAAACACGGACGCTCGCAGACATTATACAATCGGTCGTACAACACATTTTTGACCGTCCAAACTTCCATAAGATTCAACCGTATTGTACAAATTGTTTAACCTGTAGTATTACCAGCTGCATACTTTAAAGGCTGTTCTACATCTAATACAGGGTATCTCAGTAACTTAACCCACAAAATTTAAGGGCTGATTCTACAATGAAATAAAGGAAAAAAACTTCATGTGAACATATGTACATATGTCCTAATCGTTTTCTCGTAAATAAATAAAAACCATTTCGCAGCATAGTTACAACGGACGTGAGGTGGGTTCGAATCCTGCTGAGGCCTAACACTTGGAAATTTAGTGATTAGCTCAACACCAGACGAACAAAGTGCAAAATGTATCGACGCTGAAGGCCACCAAAGGACCAAGGTGCTGGAACACACTTTGCCGTTTCCTGCGCAACCATAGACATACGGACCCCACTCAGTTAGCAGGTTCAGTTGTCCCCCTGGGTGGAGATGCGGTCTTAAGTTGTCGCGCATAACGAATCGTGGTTCGGAACCCACGTTAATCTGTGGGTCTCGTCTGGCTGACATCACCCAGACGTAAAATGACAAGGCGCACAATAAGCCGAGCGGCTTCAGTGCATGGGTTATCCTGACCCTATTCTAAGGTCTAAGGTTACTTCGTAGTGCTTTTATTTTATTCTGCAAAAAGAAAAAATATTTTTAGGTTCACGCGACCACCAGAAATAAATATACAGGCAAATGATCAAATTTGTTCCACACCAACTGGAAATTTAAAAAATGCCTTTTTTAGAAAAATGCAGTGGCGTACCATTTATTTTTTAAAAACATTTAAGTTTAACCTTTTAAGGACGACACTGGTAGTTTTTTTGTATTTCAAAATATGTCTTTTAATGTATAGAGGGCTTTTCCCAATTTTTTTAAAATATCTTAATGGGTATAAAAATATTATAAGAAAAACAATATTTTATTAAAAATGTTAACACTCCGTAGTTCAAAAACTAAGACGTTAAGGATATAATATGTTCATCACCTCACACCTCAGGGTTTGTCGGTTAAATAATTACTGGACACCTTGTATAAGAGTTAAAAGAGAACAACACCATTTTTAATTTTGTTATTGTTGATATTTTAAAAACTAAAAATATAAGTAAAATATCTTCATACTTTAGTTATTAATTGCCTTAGCTACCTTGTGTTCAGGACACCCAAACAAAACACTTCTAATTCTACTACAAGCATAACTATATTTATACCCTTCTTGCCTACCATTGCTATCCACAACGCCTCCCAATCCAGCTCCGGCTTTCTGCCCAAATGGTGTCTCAGCTTCAGCGTGGAGTCCACCTTGAGTAGCATCACCAGTGAGGAGTCCACCTAGACCTGCTGATGCTTTGAAACCGAGGAAATTTACTCCGATGTTTCCATCTTTAAAAGTTAAGAGAGGTGGTATCTAGAAAATAGGTTTAAAATAACATAAATATTTTATTTAATATTAGAGTTATAGACTAAAAAAAACTTTAATTTTTGGCTTTAAGGAACGAATATGTGCTTCAAAATAAAAATAGTCGATTTTTAAGCCACCTTCTTGGTTACGTTGTTTTTCCAGTTTTTTTTATGTTTGGACAATCCACGAAGGCTAAAAGCCTAAATACTAACGTACCGTGGGTGTCTTAAGCAGGGTAAGAGGAAGTTTGTTTACACAGGATTTAAATACTTGAAGATTTGGGGGAGAAGAAAAGACCTCCGCTGGCAGTAGGTTCCACAGTCTAGAAGCTCTAGGGATAAAAGAACGAACAAAATGGGAAGTTCGGGGCCTGTCCAGTTGGACCGTATAGGGATGCATATGCGCGGAACCACGAGTTTCTCTGTTGGGAACCGTAAGTGGAGGAACTATACTGGACAATTCTTCAGAGCAGAAGCCATGGAAGTATCTATAAAAAAGCGATAAATCCCCCACAGCTTGACGATGTGCAAGAGAGGGAAGCCTTTCTGTAAGTGAAGGATCATTAATGAGACGAATAGCTCTTCTTTAAGTCGAATCAAGAATGCTTAGGGTTGTGGGGGACGCCATGCCTCAGATATGAGAACAATATTCCAAGGGAGGTCGGATTTGGGACACATATAAAGTGTATAAATTAGAAGGGGAAAAATACTTTTTGGCTAGAAAGAGGTGTCTTTGCTCTGTAAAACTTGGCCGCTCATAAGTAAAGGATGAGTATTTAATTACTCTTTTCGCGACAAGGAAAATGATTGTGTTTTGGACGCATTAAAATGGACGAGATTTTTAGCGCCCCAATCCAATATTAAATTAAGATCCTGCGAAAGAGATATCATCGCTCTGCGTTTGTTTTCCAAGTCAGGTTTAGTAATGGGTTTAGGAACCTGAAAACTGGAGTGAAGGGTACTATCGTCGGCGAAACTATGAATGGAATTAGTTGTGGACGAGAGAAGGTCGTTGATGTGAAGAAGAAACAATGTTGGTGCCAGAACTGAGCCCTGAGGGACTACAGCATTTACTTGGTGAAAGCTTGAGGAATGGCCGTCCACAATAACTGATATACGACGATCAGATAGATAACTAGAGAGCCAAGTACAGAGTTTAGTTGAAAGACCATAGAAGGGAAGTTTATTAAGAAGTGCGGCATGCCAGACCTGGTCAAAAGCTTTGGATATATCAAGAGCAACGATCTGGGACTCACCTAGAAACTCAAGAGACTTATTTCAGCAGTGTGATCTGCTGTAGATCTTTGTGGCGAAATCCATACTGCCTGTCATGCAGAATTTTGTGTTTTTCTAAGTACTTAAGAATTTGTGAATTAATTAGTTTTTCCATTACTTTACAAAGAACTGAGAGAATTGAAATTGGTCTATAGTTAGATGGAAGAGATCTAGATCCTTTCTTGGGAATAGGTTGAACACGTGCAGCTTTCCAGATTTCCGGAAAGATACCTGTGTTGTAAGAAATTCGAAAGAGCCGAGTTAAGATTGGTGCAAGTTCTGGAGCACATCTTTTTAAAACGATTGCTGGTGTGCCATCCAGCCCAGACGATTTCTTGATGTTAAGGGAAGAAAGAATACGCTTAATGTGTTTTACCTTAAAAATAATATCGGGCATTTTATGAGGAACTGCGGTAACCGCTGGAATTGGATGATTTACGGGAGGGTCAAGGGTTGAATTGGCAGCAAATTGTTTAGCAAAAAGTTTCTACTCAAATAGGAGGAATTTAATCTGATTTGTTATTAGTTATTTTTGTACCAAGGGAATAAAATAGCACGGCTGACTGTTGCCCGAGCTCCGCGGCGCGGGCGAAAAGTGCTTTACGCCAGAGCAGAGGTGCAAACAATATTTCTGTATGGCTGAAATTAATGCCCAAGCATCCTTTGTAGTTATTTTTTTCTTTATTTTTGTTGTATATAGATTAATATTATATACCAAAAAGAACCGGTAGGAGAAAATTTGACAGGTCTTTTTTCTATCCTTTTTGGTTATAGGTAAAAGTGGGTGACAAAATATAAATAAAAACCCTAAAAATACTGCAAAAGGTTACAAAACCTGATTAGAATAAGGAATATATTAAAAAAGTTTTTAATATAAATATCCTATTTATATATTTTAATTTTGCATATCCAATAATTTTAATCATGTTTGGAACCTTTTAATAAAAATAAATAAATTTAAAAACAAATATAACTTACCCCACCACTAACAGAACCACTTATTTGGGCATCAGCAGGTTTGGCAGAAGGTGCAGCAAAAATTTGATGTCCCAATACAGATATTAATAGGAAAATTTGAAATGGTCCCATATTTATTTAGGTATATCCTACTAAAAAACATAAGTTGTGTAAAAACTAAAATTACTTTTAGGTATTTTAAAGCTTTTGTTTTAAGAGATTAGCCAGTATATTATGCATTCCCTAACGGCCCATATGAAGAGACCCAGAACTTCCCACATTTTCTACTTCCCTTCCTTTAATATAAAGTGTCTTGTGTGTGACAATAGAGACATTTTGCACCCCTTATTTTGCAATTCCGTTCTGGTTAACATTATTCTGAGACTGCGCAGTAACGCAAGCATGATCCGTTATCGTTATTAACCATACCGGACTCCTTTAATTACGGATGAATACCGAAGAGCTTATCGTTATCGTTATTGTTAAACTGCGTGGTTGCCGGATTGTAGAAATTTTAATATCAATTATTTAAAAGGTTAAAAATCTTATTGCCTATTAATTCAAATATCATTTTACAAAGGCTCTAATTAGCGAAAAATCTATAGCAGTAATAAAAATCAAATAGTGTTAAGAAATTCTAACGGACTTGCACTTTTACGGATATTTTAGTATATTTATATAGTAATTAATTTAGATGTTACAATCTGGCATACTTGCTTTTATTCTACTACCAAACTTAACCTTACTTTTTGTGTTTTGCTTATACTGTATTGTTTGCATCTACTTTAAAAAACGAAATCAACAGAAGTGTTTGCATATATTTAAAAATCAATTTATATCTTATGAATAATAAAAGTAAATACTGATTTTTCGTTAACTTTAAAATCGGTAAACCACAGGCAAAAATAAGGTTATGTGTCGAAAGCGCAGACGCAAGATATATTTCTTAAAAGAGGCTGCAAAATCTCTGTCTTAAACTGCTTCCGTAATCGTTATGTTTAATAACGATAACCATAAGGAGGCCAAAAAACGTCTGTTATTTTAAGAGGTGCAAAATGTCTCTAATGTGTGAAAATTCATTGCTAATTAGATTTCGAGCTTTTATAAACCCGCCTAACAAATGTCTAAATATGATTAATTTCATGTGAAACAAAAAATTTCATTTTAGAAGTCAATACCTTGCTAAATATTTAAATGAGTGTTTTAAACGAAGTAATATTTTTTATATAATAATATTTGCATAAATATATTATTTGTCAGTTTCAAATAAATTACAATTTTGTAAGCAAGAAAAAAATAATTAAATTATTTACAGGAAATTATTTAAGAGTTTTTCTTATTTGGTAATTTAGAGTATAATTTACAACCATTAAACAATGCTTGAATGGAAGATATGTTCTATATTGGTTCGGCGGATTCATTTAATAGATCCCATATAACATTTTTGCCGGCAAGGGATTGGCTAAAAGGTATCAAAAAGACATCAAAATGGGCAATTGGCCGTTATTAAGCCGATGGCATCCATCATTAAAAGGTTTTGGCAAAAATATGCCTTTTAGATGATGGCATTACATTATTTTTTTCCTAATGACAATAAAATGCATTTTTTACCGTCCAGGGAACTAAAATGCGCATAAATAATGCATATGCATAAAGTGTGTTCATGTACAAGGTGTCCCCCATATAAAATTAACTACTATTATTTTGGAAAAACCATAAGAGATACAATAAAAATACTAAAAAAAAATACATATCACTGAACAACTTTTGCATTTAACTTTTTCATGTATCTCTTATGGATTTTCCAAAATTATAGTATAATTTTATATGGAACACCCTGTACATAAACACACATTATGCATGTGCATTATTTATGCACATTTTAGTTCCCTGGACGGTAAAAAATGCATTTTATTGTCATTAGGAAAAAAATAATGTAATGCCATCATCTAAAAGGCATATTTTTGCCAAAACCTTTTTAATGATGGATGCCATCATTCTAAATGCATTTTTTCAGCATAACTTATTAATGATGGATGCCACCATCCTAAACGCATTTTTTCATCATAACTTATTAATGATGGATGCCATCACATTATCTGCAACGCGTGGCCTAATAACGGACAATTGCCCATTTTCATGTCTTTTTGATACCTTTTTGGGTACACGCCAAGTTAGATTAAAAATCCAAAAATTCCAAAAATTATAAATAAGTAAATAAAAAACTAAAAATCGACGTTTCGGTGGCAAGTCTGACGCCATTGTCAAGATAAAATTAAATTAAAATAAAAAAATTTAAAAAGTAACTATTACTAAGGTTTAAAAATTAAAATTTTTTAGCTTTTTGTTAAGGATATTCTGAAAACCTTTGACATTAAATGCTAATGAAATTTGGTAAAATAATAAAATAATAATATGGCGGATTTTTTATTTAATAAATAGTGAAAATAGAATATACTTGGACAAAATATTAATAAGACCTTTTTTAACAGAAAAAAAAATCAGTAATGCAATTTTGTCCCTAAAAACCTTGTCCACCCTGTATATACTCCTAGACTTACCAAATTTTTAAAAACGCTGTTGCACAATAATCTAGGAAGTGATGTTTTACTGATATCAACTGACCAGAACAAATGACTGAAAGCTCTAACAACAATGTTTAAAAAGTTGCATTTCTGTGAATGACTGTCACTTCAGTAGAAAATAAATAGCTGTTTGAAGGTATGTGTGAATTTCCTATATCTCAATTAAATTCAAGGTCCAAAAGTAACAGTTTTTTATATTAATACGTTATACATTATATATTCTTATGGTTTTATTATTAAATTTATTATTGAATGGACTTTTGACATGTTGATAATAGAGAACTAATACAATCCCAGCAAACACTATTTGCCGGCAATATACATTTTTCATATTAGCATTGATGGTAAAGCATTGGCAGTTGGTGGCAATATTATGCCAACATCTTATACGCATTAAAAAGTCAACCCTAAATAAACACTTAATTGCCAATAAATTTTACATGCAGGCGAATTGCCGGCAAGCATACAAAAATGGCGGCATACCAATCCTGATTCCTGATCCAAATAAATATTGGATTTTTGAAGGCAAACCTTCAACGCATATTCATACTTTTAAACCATATTATTAACATTGGTATTTAACTAACATTAAAGCAATTTTTTGATCTGTTTTATTTATAATGGCAGCTAAACAACATTATTTTATGTTTTTTTCCATAATTTAAAGGAAATGGCCTTTTCATAACATTTTATTGTTAAAAATCATGCAAATAAAAATTAGGCCAAACAAAATGTTTATTATGTATTTTGGAGCGAATAAAAATAAAATGATGGTAAAATTAGCAACGTTAATTTTGACCGAAGGTGACCGCTTTGTGCATTTGTTTTCTACGTGGTTTTCTAGCTTTTTAGTTTCTTTTTTAAAGAAAAGGGTTTTTTAATAGACATAATTAAATGTATTCATTACCTAATAAGTGTGTGTTGTGTGATTAATTGGTGATGGCTAGTCGAGAAGGCAAGATATTCAAGTAGACTGTTAGGAGCTGTAAACATTTTGTTTAAAACTTTATTAAAAGTTTTAAAGACGTGTTAATAAAAAATATTATATATATTTAATAGTTTTTTGACATACCGATAGATGGCGTAATGGACAATAAACTACTACGTTTCTGCAATATCTTCGCTTTTTATCGTCTAAACTGTACCCATTAGACAAAAATAATTCGAGAGCGGTCTGCGGTAGGTGATCTCACTTAGCTTTGAAAGAAATATCTTCGGCTAGTGTAAAAATCTGCATCTCCAAGTTGGACAGTGTTCCGAGAGATGGTACTTTGCATTGCAAGGAAATTGCATGCAGTAAGGAGTTTTTTTCTATTTTAATTTTCAAATAAAATATCGCATCATTTTAGCTTAAAAAAAAAAAGTAAATGCGACAATTTTCGTCAATAAGATGTCAGCTTGCTGCTTGGGAGTATCTGCATTTGCCCACTTTCGTGTCTTTTTGCCAATAACTTATTAATGATGGATGCCATCATCTTAAACGCATTTTTTGCCAATAACTTATTATTGACGGATGCCATCACTTTATCTGCAACACGTGGCCTAATAACGACCAATTGCCCACTTTCGCGTTTTTTGATACCTTTTTGCCAGTGCCTTGCCATTAAAGAGTGTTGGCAATGCCAGTAAATTAAATGTACAACGCCGGCAAAAAATGTTATATGGGCAGGTTATAAGTCCCGTGATTATATTTAACTTGGCAAAATTAGCTGGTTATTTATAAGTATACATATGGTGCGTGTCTAGGTCAGGACCCCCTCCTAAGTTTTGAATTGTTCGGTATTTTTATAAAAATTCGAGTACATATACTAAATTTTAGGAAATAACTGTCAAAATAAGAGTTGGGCGCTATTTAAATAAATAAATTGAAAGGGGAATCCTTTTAAAGCTTTGGAAGTAATTTATAACCCTAAAAGGCATATATAAAGCTTTTAATGTTGCATAAATCCCTAATAATAAGTAAGATTACTTATTACTTACCTAATAAAGAAAATTATGTTAAATTAAAAAATTAAAATAAAAAATAAACTCTATACTTACAACTTACAACATAAAAGTCAAAATACCGGATTAAAAATGTTGCAATACATCACTAATACATGAAACTAGTTTGTTATATTAATCATAATTATTTGATAAACGTTTATATAATTGGGACCAGAACTTTAACAAAAAAATGTTTAATAGGATTTTTTTGGAAAAAACCCATATAAACATTAAAGAATATTATGATAAAGTTCAAAATTTAATGACGTATACCATGGTGTTGGCCTCTCAGTCATTCTTTGTTTTATAGATTAAAAAACTAGAATTTTAAAATTATTATTAATAATATAAATCTAATTTATTTTTTATGTTAATTTGATAAATATCAAAAAACCAGGATGGCGTACCTTGCAATTTGTAGGACAATGTGGGTGTTAAATTATTATATAAATATTATTTAATCAACAGAAAAAAAATCAGCTCGTTAGTACTTATTTTTTACGACATTATTAACCATAGATGTTGGTGGTATGGGACTCTTAGATGACATTTTGTGGGACAAAATTTTTTTTAGGTTTATTAAGATAATTATCCTAAAATTACCAGAGAAAATTCCTATTTGTAATAAATTTTTAATATCTGTCAAATCGACGCAATTAATTCCTGCTAGCCCTGTAAGCTACCTCTAACGAAAATTGTTGTAAGGAAAAAAGTTGGTCGTCTCGTCAAAATGAAGTTATTTACGAAAAATTAGCTTGTCAGTAATGACTTGGAAAAATGTTCTCGAGATCCCTAACTAAACTTAATTAAGCTAGATTAGCTATCTTTTGAGCCTAAGAAGTAGTACTTTTGATCTAGCCGAGTGTGTATGTCGGATATGACTAGGGATGGCAACGATATATTGTGTACCAGCAAATTAGAAATATCCCATAAATGCCTTCAAATTTTTATGGCAATGGCATATGTTAGACGGCTTCTCTTAGAAATTAAAGATTATTTTAATAGGTTTAAGATATACAAAACTAGGGGACTTAGTTATGTTTATATTACCATAGCAGTTTTGGCACCCTATTTCACGAATACTCTGTACCTATATATGTCGCAGTCAAATGGTGATTTTAGGAAAAAGCTTTTGCCCCGACAAATATTTTTTGTCTAAGCAAATAGTGTATTTTTCTTTTCAAATGCTTATTGCTCTAGGCAAATGCTATTTGACTAGTCAATTAGCATGGTGCGGTGCTTTTACTGTAGTTTTAAACCATTTTTCTAAAGTTACCATTTCACTGCGATATATACATTACGAAATAAAATTTATTAAAATGAGTTTAAAAAATCAGTATTTTATTTGCGTGTGCAAAAAAATTTACAAGTTCATAAGTCATTTACAATTTTATTTCTAAAACATTTATGTAAATAGAAATACTTACTGGTTCAACAATGATTCCAAAAAAAATCCTACAAAAGCCGGATAATTATTTTTATTATAACAATTAACTAATAATCACAAACAGTACTATGCACTAAGATCGTAATCCACAAGGTTAACCAAAAAATAAATTATAAAAATTTACTAAAACAAAATAATACTGGTTATCTTAACGTTGTGGTGGTCGTACTGACACTAAGTCGGTAAAACCCATCTCTTGCGGTATTTAATTTGGGTGTATGGTGATTTATTCATCATTAAAGGATTTTATTTTAAGTATTAAAATTTGCCACTAATTACCATCTTAACAACATATTTCTCTTGGAAAAATTTTAAGTAAAAATTTGTTCGAGGCCACTTAGTAAAACATTTTGTTGCTACGTACTTAAAATCCTAAATTTGCTCCTTTTTATATTTATGGCCCAATTGGTGGCTTTTAAAGAATTTTAATTTATACAAGAGTCTTTATTATACATATCTACCATGTCTTAATACAAAAATGCTAAGCTGGCTATAGGATAGCAAAACTAAACCGATCTCTAAATTCTTATGTTCGCAAAAGAAAAATCTGTTTTAAAATTTTTCAAAGCTTAAATTTTGTCTGATTTCTTTGTCATTAAAAATCTCCTGTTTCGATACTTACTTCTAGAAATGAATTTGGGAACATAGTTTATGAATACGCAGGTAAAATTTTGTCTTTAATACCCCGTAAGAGGAACAGGTTTACCAATTTAAAATAACAAATTTTAATGTACGTAAGTGACATCTTTGACTAATAACTTTTATTTTGGGTCATAAAAACATACAGGGTGCCCACCATATTCGACACGGTCTGTAGCTAGATAACCATGGGGTTTCTAAAAAAGTAAATACTGAAACATATACAGGTCGGATAAGGCCACAGTATCAAATTATTTTACTCTATACAGGATGTCTCATAAAAGTTTGACGTATCAAAGTTATATTTTTTAAATGGAACACCCTATATTTTATGACGGTTTTAGATTCTACATTAAAGAAATAACTCAAGTTTGTTTATAGTACTAAGTGTCTAATTTTATTCGTTTTGGTGATATTTGATTTTTTTCAAAATGCAGGGGTGCAATTAAATTAGATTTATTTTAACAATATAAACTCCTTAAACTTTAAAATTTGTTACAAGATTAGGAAAAAGTCTGCCTTATCATACGTAGGTCATATCGAGATCATAGATTAAACAGGGTTATCAAAAAATAATCTCAGATTTTTAGAAAGTTAAATTGCAATATTTCTCTTATTTTAAATGGAACACCCTATATTTTTTTACACTACATGATGACAAACCAAATGCTCTTTCAAATGGTGTATAGGTTGCCTATACCTATCTATATATACTTTTTCAATAAATTCGCGTTTTAACATAATTATATTCCAAAGGTCTATTTAAATGTAAGTAGGCTGTGTTATAGCTATGCCTATTTACTAAGCCGTTATTGCAAAATGTAAATTTGTTGGAGAAAAGCACAACATTAAAAGATTTTGTATTATCTGCCACTATGTTTAAAATTCACAAAAAAATTCATTGGTTGCTTTTAATGCTACTTCCAATAACACTTATTTCAGCTGAATGTGGTAATGATAAAACTTGTGTTTTTAAACAATCCTAATAACGCCTCTGGTCAGTTATGACGACATTCTGTGACCTATAACTCGTTTCTTCCATTATCCATAATCACTGTGTCGATTTTTTTTAAAGCAACTATTAAGGTTATCAGATGGTTTCTCCTGGAATATTTTTCAGGATTAACTCTAGATTAAAGTAAACTATTTTTTCAACATCCTACCAGGATTGTATCATCTTGTTGTTGTAGAAGAAGGGTTTTTATTTAAAATCATTAAAATTTCTTTTAAACTGACGAAAACACTAGTAATCAATAAATGGTCGTTGTTATTTTCTTAAGAAAAATAATAATGGCTGCTACGTCACAGCCAACTTTAATTTAAATAAACATTTGGACTAAAAATTTGTAAAAACAGATTTTACTAAAAAGCACAAAAGATAGCTATAAGCAACCTATACACCATTTGAAAGAGTATTTTATTTGTCATCATGTGACGTAAAAAAATACAGGGTGTTCCATTTAAAATAAGAGAGATATGGGTATTTGATTTTCTGAAAAATTGAAATTATTTTTGATCACCCTGTACAATATTTGATCTTAATTTGACCTACTTATGATATGGCAGACTTTTTTAATCCTGGTACACATTTTTAAAGTTTAAAGTGTTAAAAGTGTTAAAGTAAAATCAATTTAATTTTACCTCTGCATTTTTCAAAAAATCAAATATGACAAAAACGAATAAAATTAGACACTTAGTACTATAAACAAACAGGAGTTATTTTTTAAAGTAGAATCTAAAACCGTCATAAAATATAGGGTGTTTCATGTAAAAAAATATAACTTTGATACGTCACACTTTCTTGAGACACCCTGTATAGAGAAAAATAATTTTATACTGTGGTCTTATCCGACCTGTATATGTTCCAGTATTTACTTTTTTAAAACCTCATGGTTATCCAGCTACAGACCGTGTCGAATGTGGTGGGCCACCCTGTATATTAATTATTATTATTACAGTAATTTTGTATAAATACAGACTGTCCAGTCTGTCCACGAATGAGGTTTACAAAAGAATAAATGGACCAAAAATTTATTTAAACCTTCGAATTATAAGCATTCTTCCCACTTTGTCAAAAATTTTTGAAAGATTTTTATATAATCAAATGTATCTGTACCTTATTGATAATAAAATAATACCTGACACACAGTGTGGATTTCGAAAGGACTTTGGTACTGTGGTAGCTCTGATAAATGTGATTGATGATATTATTCGTTCTTCTGATAAGGGATTGAGCAGTATGTTGATTCTTTTAGACTTTTTAAAGGCATTTGATACAATAAATCATTCACTGCTTATTTCTAAATTGAAGTATTATGGGTTTGATAGTGCTGCTTACTTTCTCATACAGTCCTATTTAACCAGAAGGTATCAAAAAATATATTCAGACAATAAATATTCGGATCAGGTTGGAGTGTTTTCAGGTGTACCTCAGGGTTTCATTTTGGGTCCATTGCTTTTTCTGGTGTATACTTCAGATATTTTAAAATCATTGACTTATTGTAGTGTGCAAGCGTTTGCGGATGATACACAAGTTTATTGTTCTTTTGACGCTAAGGACTGTGGGGAGGTTGAGTTAAATGTGAATAGAGATTTAAAGATTTTGAGTGAACTGTCCGTTAGTCATAATTTGCATCTGAATCCGTTAAAATCAAAGGTGCTTATTTTTGGAAGTAAAAATAAAAAGAGAATTCTAGAAAACGAAATTAACGTGCAAATAAATGGCTCAAGATTAAATGTGGTTAATGTTGCAAAAAATTTGGGATTATTGTTAGACACACAGTTAAGGTTTAGGGAACACTTAAAAAATATTTTTCAAAAAACGTATATTTCTTTAAAATTATTATACAATAATAGGCAAATTTTAAGCAAAGATCTAAGAAGAAACTTGTGTGAATCCCTTGTTTTATCAAACTTTAATTAATATTGTGACTTTGTGTATGGTTTTTGCCTTGACCAGGAAGGCAGGTCACGGATACAGAAGGTTCAGAATATGTGTGTACGTTTTGTGTATGGAATTAGAAAATATGATCACGTTTCTCACTTATACTCTGAAATAAAGTGGTTAAAAATGGATGAACGTAGAAATCTTCATTTTTGCAGATTCTTATTAAAAATATTTAATAATCCTTCTTCTCCGGTATCGGTTAGGGAACGCTTAACTTTTCGTCGGGATATACATGACAGAAATATTAGAGATATATATAGGCTAACAATGCCACATCATCAGAGTGCCATTTTTCGGCGCGGATTTACTTATAATGCCGTTCGGCACTACAACTCAATACCCCTGAATTATTATATCTTAAATTATCTACCTTTAACTATAGGTATAAAAGGCATTTATTGGACCGTCAACATAACAATTAATGTATTTTAAACATTCCTTTGAATGAAATGATTGATGGCGTGTCGTCTTGTTTTATTTTAAAGTGCATGCTCGCTGAATGATTTTTTTTAATATTTATTCATTTTAGATTTTAGTTTACTTTAGGTAACTTTGTTTATTTTAAGTACTTATTAAATTAATAATAAAATTATATTTTTACTCTTTGCCTTGGCCTGGTTCAGTAGAGTAGCTAATAAAGCTAGACTGCGCCAGGCTTTGGCAATTGATTTTAAAATTTTTTTCCCACTGTATATTATTAGTATTAATAAAAGGCATTTATTATTATTATTATTATTATTATTATTAAAAAGTAATTCTTCATAGTACTCCAAAACTCTATTAACATAATTTTTCTTCAAGAGTAAACTAGCTTTATTTTATATTTTTAAGAAAAAAATAAAATCAACATTTTCTCTTCGTGAATTGTGAACTTTTTTTTACAAGCAAATTTTTTTATGGAGAAATTACTTTTTTATTGAAATTTTTGGTTCATTTGTCCTCTTGTGAACCCCAACCGTGGACAATCCATAGAAACTATACCGTTCATATTAAAAAGTCTATTTTATCAAGGCAGAATATGTAACAGATGTGTAATTTATGTTTTTATTAAGATTAAGGAATTAAAATCGCTACTCTCCTAATCCTTAAAATTCAATTAAAATACACATTACAAAAACTTTATGAACAATTTTTGCCAATAAGTGAAAAAAAAAACGGTTTAAAGCGAGATAACATTTCTTTATGTTTATGGTACAAAATATAAATCAGATCGTTCAACATTGTTTAAGTTCTTCCCAAATGTTTGTCAGTGTAATTTGTTTTTTTAATATATTATTATTTCTAACAAAAGTTACTGTCTTAAGAAATCGATTACCAACTTTTGCGCTACCTTGTATGTAATGTAAAATTGCAGCCAAAAGTTAACGATAAAGTTCGATTCAGTTTATAGCACAACCCTTTTTTTTTATCTTTGGACAATCCACGAAGGCTGAAAGCCTAAATACTAACGTACCGTGGGTGTCTTAAGCGAGGTAAGAGGGAGTTTGTTGACACGGGACTTAAAAACTTGAAGATTTGGGGGAAGGAAATACCTCCGCTGGCAGCAGGTTTCACAGTCTAGAAACTCTGGGGATAAAAGAACGAACGAAATGGGAAGTTCGGGGCCTGTCCAATTGGACCGTATACGGATGCATACGCCCGGCACCACGAGTTTCTCTGTTGAGAACTGCAAGAGGACGGACTTTACTGGATAATTCGTCGGAGCAGAAGCCGTAAAAGTATCTATAGAAGAGCGATAGATCTCCCACAGCTCGACGATGGGCAAGAGAAGGAAGTCTTTGAGTAAGTAAAGGATCATTAATAAGACGAACAGCTCTTCTTTGAATGGCATCAAGAATGCTGAGGGTTGTAGGGGATGCCATTCCCCAGACATGAGAACAATATTCCAGAGAGGGTCGAATTTGGGACACATACAAAGTGTATAAATTGGAAGGAGAAAAATACTTTTTGGCTCGGAAAAGAAATCCAAGCTTTTTGAAGCCGCGATGGCTATAGATACAATGTGTTTATGCCAGTTAAGGTTATTCTAAAATGTGACGCCCACAAAGTTAAATGTGTCCCCGCTCTGCAAAACCTGGGCACTCATAAGCAAAGGATGAGTGTTGTAATGATTTTTTCGCGACAAGGAACATGATTGTGTTTTGGATGCATTAAATTGAACGAAATTTTTGGCGCCCCAATCCAATATCAAACTGAGATCCTGTGAAAGAGATATCTGCATCGCCCTGCGTTTGCTTTCCAAGTCGGGTTGAGAGATTGATTTGGGAACCTGAAAAGTGGAGTGAAGGGTACTATCGCCAGCATAACTATGAATGGGATTGGTTGTGGAAGAAAGAAGGTCGTTGATGTGAAGAAGAAACAAAGTTGGTGCCAGCACTGAACCTTGTGGCACTCCAGCATTAATTTCGTGAAAGCTTGAAGAGAAGCCATCAACAATGACTGATATACGTCGATTAAAAATGAGGCCCATGGTCCTTGGTAGTAATATCGACATTTGTGGGTTAAAGTTACGTAAGCCCAGTTGTGTAACCAGAAAAACTATGTTAATAATTTTATCTTACATAAATTTTAAAATTAATTATGTAAGCCCGTATATGCACAAATATTATCAAAAGTAAAAAAGCGGATTCACCAAAACCTTTCTTATTAAAACAAAATACCCTTAAAAACACAGTTCCGTAATTAATATCAAACCTTGAATAGAAATGAAAAAAAAGGGTTATATTATTTTCATAAAAATTAAAAACAAAAGGTTAAGACAGCAAAGCATTCATAAAGTAAGCTTATTTTATTAGAGACGCACCTCTTCTTTTGCAATTCCGTTGTGGTTAACGTTATTCTGAGTCTGGGCAGTAACGCAAACATGATCCGTTATCGTTATTAACCATACCGGAGTCCTTTAATTACGGATGAATACCGAAGAGCCTATCGTTATCGTTATCGTTATTGTTAAACTGCGTGGTTGTCAGATTGTAGAATTTTTAATACCAATTATTTAAGAAGGTTGACATTTTAATCCCGTATTTATTTAAATATCATTGATACATAGGCTCTAATTAGCGAAAAATCCATAGCAGTAAGAAAAATAAAATAGGGTAAAGAAATTAAAACGGACTTGCATTTTTAAGGATGTTTTAAATCACTAATCTATTTACATGTTACAATCTGGTACACTTGCTTTTTATTCTACTACCAAACCTAACCTTACTTTTTGGGTTTTGCTTATACTGTATTGCTTGCATCTACTTTAAAAAACGAAATCAACAGAAGTGTTTGCATATATTTAAATATCAATTTATATCTTATGAAGAATAAAAGTAAATACTTATTTTTCGTTAACTTTAAAATGGGTGAATCACAGGCAAAAATAAGGTTATGAGTCGAAAGCGCAGACGCAAGTTATATTTCTTAAAAGAGGCTGCAAAATCTCTGTCTAAAACTGCTGCCGTAATCGTTATGTTTAATAACGATAACCATAAGGAGGCCAAAAAACGTCTGTTATTTTAAGAGGTGCAAAATGTCTCTAATAACAATAAAAACACCCCTAAAATAATACATAAAATATGAAAGTTAAATTCTGGTCGCTCTTTTTGTTTACGAAATCACTTAATAATATTAAATGGTCATAATTATAACAGATATTATAATTATAAAGTTAATATATTAAAACAAAGTTACAAAATGGTTTAAAATTTGGGAAAACCAAATTATCCTTTTCAAACAAACGTTTTATTTGCATTTTTGATCATGTTATTTTAACGCAACCCTCTAAAATTTCGTTATTTTTAAATAAAAATAAAACAGCTATATAGAGTTTCGCTTTATTTATTTAAAATGTCGTTAAAAAATATGGAAATTTTAATAATTCATATTTTTTTAGTATTATTATTGGTTTACCCAGGTGAGCAAATAGGATTTAAATTTTTGTTTTATCTAAAAAATGAGATACGGGACCAACAGCAAACATAAACCAAATACTATTGGCCTAAAGAGGAAAACGTTGGTAAAATTTTTTATTTTAAATTTGCGAAAATTTTTTTAGTTTTTTGGTTAGCCCCCAAGAGAGAATCAAACTTTTAAAGGCAAATTCTCGATTTGTATTTTTCGTAAATTTGATTAAAATTTATAGACAAATATTAAATTTTATAAAACTTTTCAAATTTTTCCAAAAACAGTAGCCAGTTGAAATTTGTTGACTCTAAAAATTTTTTAATGCAAGACTTTCAAATGTCTCTATTTACAAGAAAAAGGCAGATATTTTTGCGAAATTTAAGATTTGTTGATAAAATTTGGTGGGGGGAATTCTTTATTTAAGTTTTTTTCTTTCCATCAATAGCATCTTGTATAAATTCGATTTAGGTCCCATGTCGCAGTTTCTAGATAAAATAATTTAAAAATCCTAGTTGCGTTGCGCCCCTGGGTTCATCCTAAATTTTTCGACAAAAAACGACGTTTTTAATGGCGTTATCGCGAATAACTTAAAACTTATGCATTTTAATAAAAAACTGTGAAAACCAAAATTGTAGGTTTGAAAAGATGAACAAAATTGTTTTCTTGTAATTTTTATATGACCAATACGAACAAAAATACGGCGTGTTAAAGAAGTAAAAAAGAACTTTAAAACTCTCTATTTACGAACGAGCAGTACCCTTTTCGAGCCTTGTAGCCCTTAAAAAATCCTACAAAAAACTTAATATCATTAAAAACAAAAGAGATGCGTTAAAAAAAAACAAATCAATTTTTCTTCAAAAATTCCAATAGGCCTTTTCCGAGCATAAGAATCTAAATAATATTTTTTAAATATGACATTTTAAATTGCTAAAACTTCCTAGACGTATTACTAATAGGTACATAAATAGGGATAATTGTAAAAGAATAAAGGTCAACTTTAATTAGGGGGTACTTAGGGGGCCTTTAATTGATTTTTCGTAAAAAAATTAGTTACTGACCTTATTTTTATCATAACTTACTCACTTTCTAAGCAAGAATGTTTTATTTTTTTAAGAAAAGGCCGATTATGTACTTTAAAAAAGATTTAATAAATTTTTTTGAAAAATGCAGAATTTCAGGTTATTTGACTTTAATTAGCTATTTGAATGTATAAAATTTTGGATTTGACAAAAAAAAGCTAACAATTACCACTCCGTATCTCAGTTTGTATTGAGTCGTAGAAAAATTATAACTGAATAGTTTTGTTTGTCTTTTTAAAACCTACAACTTTGCTTTGTACAGTTTTTTATTAAATGCATAATTTTCCGGTTATTAGCAAAAAACCCATAAACTCTCGATTTTTGCGTCGAAAAATTGTTACTTTTAGTTGCAAATTATTTGAAAAATATGTATAGAACATTTTTGCTTAGAATTACTTTTTGAATCGATTTCTGTTGTTAAAATGTAATTAAAAAAAAATTCACCCCTAAGGGGTGTCTTCCACCCCAGGGTTTTGGCGCCCTTCAGTTCGATATAGGTTTTGATTCTTGGGCCATTCCTACCTTCTGTTAACATTTTAAGTCAATCCATGCAGGACCAAAGAATTGCCAGGTATTACGTTTTTTAAAGCTTATTTTCCTGTACCATATCTAATTTGGAGACTTATCAAAACACTTTCATTAAATTTTTTAAAACAATTCCTTAAAATTTTAACACCCTGTAATTAAAAAAAAAAACTTATAAGATAAATATGATCTGAAATTGTTTCCTTATTTTTCACTTGAGATGCACCATTTAAAGTTGGTAGTTAGAGTTACTGGTCACCCTGTATATGAAAATAAAATATAAAAAAATATTAAAGAGTTGAGCCATGCTCTTATTTCTTTCTTATTTAAGATTGTTTTAAATTTTAAAAAGGCTTGTAAAATGTTTTTAAAAGCTCTGCTTCGCTGCTAGCACAGTCTTGTTAAAATTTACCCACAAGTCACAGTAAAATTAGTTTTAATTAACTTTTACCGTTTCCTAGTCATGGCCAGCACAAATTTCGCTCCAAGACTTTAAAATTTTCTTAATTAAAATAAGCTACTTCAATTGTGCAAAAAATGTATAAAACTTTTACAAACTAACTTTAATTACCTTTGAATCTTGAGAATACTTAAAACGACACTAGAGAACCAACAAATTCGCGCGTCTCATAGACTTGTTTTCTTTTGTATATGTTTTTAAAACTACCCAAAAATAAGTTATTTACCTAATAAACTCAAAACGTCATCACTAGTCATAACAGGCGGAAAATACCAAGCAAAACTACGTACGTTAACATAGAATTGTCGTAAAAAACACCCAAGGGGAACTGGTTTCAAGTGTAAGAATAAAGAGATGCTATTGACGTAGTTGGTTGCAAAGTATCAAACCACTTCTGTAGTTCCATTAGTAAACTAAATTGATTTTAAAACCTGCAGAAAACGTTTTTGATATACGAAGAAAAAAGACACCAGAAATAGGGCATTTTATTTAAAAAGATATGCCACCCAAGCTTAGTTTATATTTATAAGGTTGCGACACATCCTCAACTTTTAGGCGGTTCGAGGTCGGGGACGCAAGGAAGGGCACTCCACGAAGAAAAGTTGGCAAGACTGGGTAAAATCAAAGCTGATGATCAATCCAGTGGCGTCTAGAATTTGCGCATTTCATTTTGCATTGTTTTGGAAGTGATATTTGTTGAAAGATGTAATTCCAAATGTTTTTTATTTAAAGTAAAAGAATGAAACTTAATAATAATTAAAAACTGTTGTGTAAACGGTTGTTCTACTAATACAATAAACTATATATCTCCGGCACTGAACAACATGGCCGAAAAATGGAAGATGTGACGTCATAATACGTCAAAACAATATGGCCGAATATCGCGACCCTATATAGACCGACTTTGATGCCATCGAGGGCTGTGAGAGTGGGGCAACGCACCAGGGTGCAATGATGCAGGAGGGAAAATGGTACCAACAATGTAACTAAAAGAAGTGGGGTCCTTTTTCGTACTCCAAAAACATTTAATACTAAGAAAAGAAGGAACAGAGGAATATAATGTATTTGAAAGTGGGGACCTTTTTTTTGCTCCTAATTTACCAAAAGACATTGTGTTGTAGGAGCGGCAAATAATTTTTGCACCAGGGCGCCACTCACCCTAAGAGCAGCCCTGATCCAAAGAGAATAGACAAGGATAGGGGATCAATTGCCGTTTCGAAAAGTGGCATAATTTGAAGAAAGGGTCTGCGGGATGGCAGGGCATGCGCATACGCACTCCAATGTCAAAATCGGCGGTATATTCAAAAATATTGATTTATTGAGTAAATATACATAAAACATTAATAAAAAGTGTGAAATGTGGTTAATACTGAAATTTATTATTAATTTAATGACTAAATATTGGTAATTTGGTGCTAATGGTGTATTAAAATCTATTTGGTAGAAGTCTATTTTTTTCTTAGATGGGAATGGGTTAATGTGGAAAAATATATATAAATTTTAGGAAAATAAGAACTAAAAATGAAAATCTAAATAGAATTATTTCTTGAAAACTAAACTTTTATTGTGAAATTACATATTTAGCATAAAGAATGGTTATAAAATGTAAAAGAAGTGTATAATTTTAAGTTAAGAAATATTATATGAAAATAGCACGCTTAAACTTACCAACCAAATAAATTATAGATTTATTTTGATCATATTTAGTTGAAAGGTATTATAGTGTATAAGTTAATATTACTTATACTGAGAAAAGCTTAGTAGAATTTCAGTTTCCATAGGCCACTGTGCTTGGTCCATTTTATTCAATATTTACATACTTGTTTTTTAGGTATGAGGAAGCAGATAAGATTTTTATTAACAATGAAAATTTAAGTTTCCCCAATACTGAATACAATATTATTTTGAAATAAAATACTTTTGTAAAGGAAGCTCAAAAATGCTCGATATTGCAGAAAAAAAAATCTTAATCCTAAACATCTTTTTTCCACAAATTTTCGATATTGACAAAAATAAGTGTAAGAAACATTCATAATTTTTAAAATATTTCATATACCTACCACCGAAAACAATTAATATGGGATGGCTGAATTTTTTCGTAAAATTAATAATAGTATGCCTTATGGTACGAACTTAAG
The DNA here is from genome assembly GCA_014170235.1 of Listronotus bonariensis. Classification (NCBI taxonomy): domain Eukaryota; kingdom Metazoa; phylum Arthropoda; class Insecta; order Coleoptera; family Curculionidae; genus Listronotus; species Listronotus bonariensis. The sequence continues at coordinate 59,114 of JACEGR010004268.1, forward strand.
TAGACACACTCTAATTTTGGTTTGTACCTCAACTGAGTCAGTTATTTAGTGTTTAGGCCTTTTGATTTTTTCGCTTTAGTATAATTTTTATCACTATTAATACTTTTTAAACTGGTCATTTGTCTGTCTTACAGTTCAAGAAAGTTTTTTAAATATGGAGTGACGCACACAGAAATCCTCTATTGGTTCATTGTGTTTTTACCTCCAGCAAGATATTCATTAAATATATTTTACGTATTTATATAAAATATTATTGTATATAATATTTTGAAATAAATCTTACATAAAGTGTTAATTTGTTTTTATTCATAAAAAAAAACAAAGTAAATAATTTCAAAAATAATTTATTTAAAAACCAATAAATTTACACAAATGATGTTTCAATATTTTATATTTATAACACAGGTCACGCGTAAAATTAAACCGAATAAAACACAAAACAAATAAACAACCACAACAATCACAAAACATCAGCCATATTGAACATATTGAAAGTCAAGAGTTTTGACATTTATAACAGCCAATAGCAAGCCGAAAAAAGAACCTCTTAGTCGCATGACGAGTAATCCCGCTGTGTTAAGTTATCCATCAAACCGGTTAAAGTTCGCAAGATATTTGGCTAAAAGTATTAATTCAGACACAAAAAAGTTACGTAAAAAGTGCGTACTGAAACAAAAAAATTATAAATAAATCCATACTTTTAACCAAGCACGTGCTTTTTAACAACTGTAAGCAAGAATAAAATAAAACTTTGACGAGCTCTTTCGGTCGCTGAACACAATCACAAGTCGCAAGTGTGTGCCATTTTTTAATTGGTGGGAGTAAATCAACTGTTTCTCTCCCCTTGTTCATTCTCTTTGGCCTGATCCTACCAAAAATATAAATGTCAAAAGGTGAGCGAAATTTTATACTAAAATTAAGCTTGGGTGTGGGCTTCGCCGCAAAATGAATGGAGATCTAAATTAGTGCCAAGTTCTGTACAAAATTCAAATATGTATAAGGTCTTAAAGTGGGTTAGATTTGGCTTGGCCAGTGTTCATTACATCGGTCATTTTATACAGTAATTCCAGTTATTTATTAATTTTTAACTCTTATAAAAAAACTAAACAGGTATTTAATAATTAATATTTTTGTTGCGTTTCTCGCTGCATCGTCTTTTTTGCTATGGTCTTCATGTTCTTAAACGTTAGAAATTACAGTAAGCCTTACTCATTCATTATCTGCAACCATTTTAAAAACGCTTCCTGTATATGTTCCATCCGGGCAATATAACGATCTTATTTACGGTTGTTTATTAAGCACATATTACTAGTTTCTTGTAAGGGGTCACGACTTATTTTTGTCCCAATTATATTTTGATATTTCTGTTATAAAACAAAAATAATAATACATATATTAGTATAGTTTAAAAAATCTACTTGCAACGGTTCAAACGCTAGAATTAAAAAAATAATAAAATTTTGTATGAGGATCGCCCCCAGCCCCCAATTTGTTAACGTTTTCCTAAATTCAGATTTTTCTCTACGCTTATACACAATTAACTAGCTGGATTCCAAATTTCATCTTTTAGGTCATCTGGGAGGAGGTTTTTAATCTATATATCAGTCAGTCAATCAATCAGTCAGTCAGTGGAAATTTGACGACTTTTGGACCTTCATATCTTTATAACCGTTTGTTCTAGCTTCATGTGTGGATATAAATAAACACACGTAGTTTTATGTGTTTACGGTAAATAGGTTTTAAGTTATGTAGAAGTCAAAAGTGGCACCAAGTGGTTCGTGTAATTTTACACTCTAGATTAGGGCTTCCCAAACTTATTGGCAGTGGACGCCCTTAGACGCAAATATTTCATGACGTTTTTACCTCAGATAAAAAAAAATTAGGAGAAAAGAAAGGTCTTTAGGTAAGAAGTTTTAGTTTTACCTTACTTTGCGACCGTCCTGCTGTATCAGTAGGACTAGGACATCAATTATAAATTGATCTCTTTGTCCTATCCTAAAAAAGTTCTGGTTAAAACCTCATTTCTATCGATTTTTCTTCTAAAATACCTTGACTCTACCCTTTGTCCCATCAACACGCGACGCCCCTGGGCGTCAAGACGCACAGTTTAGGAAGCCCTGCTCTAGATCATAAGTAGGTACACGTATAAGTTTTGTTTGTTTTTCTTTTTAAATAAGCAAGTATGTATTAAAGCTTGAAAAACCCTGTACAGGCCCCATCTAAAAAATAAAGCTGTGGGTATAATTATTAAAAAAAAACATTTTCGCACCTAAAACCACAATTACCTACATTTTATTACCGCACATAATAATGTGATTTATTATAAGCTATTAAATTACAAAATTTAATTATCTAAGCTTAAACTGAAGCCAGTTTTAACATGATTTCTGTTTGTTCATATTGCAAAAAATATTTAGGCTTTTAAAAGCGAAGTCGTACCTATTTAAATAGAAGATTTTACAGCTTAGATACTCCAGAAATAATTAGTAGAACGGATAAATGAACAAAAGGAATCAATCACTACGTTTATATCGAATAGTTGAATGAGTTGAAGCGGCTTTTAAAAGTGGCTTGAGTTGAAGCGGCTTTTAAAAGTGGCTTAAAAAAAGCGATATAAACGCGCTTGAAAGTGACTTGAATCGTTCAAGTCAAGTCTGAAAATAAGTAGAGTTGACTTCACTGAAGCACGATATAAACGATTAAAGCGGGCTTAATAACTGCCTAACTTCAGATGAGTGCTTCCTCGAACGTCATCAGTGTCAATTTAATATATGATTTTGACATTTTTATACAAAAATATGAGTGGAAAAACAGGTGAAAAAACTTTAAAACACGCTCACACCAACAATAGCACACAAAACGGAACAAATTAAAAAGTAGGTTTGTTTTTCATTTGATGTCTACTGTGAAGTTGGATGCAAAACTGCGGCATGCGTACGGCGATGGCCTGAAATGTGTTTGACCTCGATTTTCAATCGACGTTCAAGCCACCGAAATAAACACGTAGACTTGAAAATCGCTTCAAAGCCGCTTTGTTTTCAAGCCAGCTTGAACTATTCGATATAAACGTAGTAAATAAAAACCTAAAAATAAATATTCTTTTCATAACTGTTACAAATTACACAATAAATCAAAATCATGTACAGTCAGAGCCAGATTTAGAGATGTGGAGGCCCTGGGGCAATGAGCCTATGAAGACCCCCTGAAAATAAATAAAAGTGAATAAAATTTTGTAAAAAAAAGTCCGCATTAATAAATGTGTAACTTTTATTGTCTTCTTTTAAAGGTGGAGACTCATAATTTCGTTGTGGGGGCCCCTAATTTATGGAGGCACCATGGAAATTGCCCCGCCTGCCCCACCTGCTCTTAAATTCGGCCCTGTGTACAGTAATCTTAAAACCAAATAAAAATGAGATACGTATTTTATTAATGCAGTTAAATTTCTGCTTTCTGATTTGTTACCTCATAATGTACGATTTAAAACAAATCTACTCATGTAATAAGGATTATAATACATACTATTAAAAATTATAGCATAAATAAATAATGTATGAATGAAACATAAATACTTTCAGGTAAATAATATTGTATGTGACTAATATCGAATTTCAAAAAGATTTAATAATGACATTTAAATTACGTATAAAGTTATGCGAATTTATTTCAAACGGTATATTTTTAAAGGAACTCTGCAACCTCAAAAATCTTATTTATATTATCTGTGTGGGGATTATTTGTCCAACGTTTAATTAAAAAATACTTACATAAATTGTGAGCTAATTTTGAAAGTCTCTATGCAGAGTATTGGTGAACTTTAGTAAAAAAATTCTATAGTAAAATCCCCTCATCATAAAAGGAATAAAAATTTTTATTCAACATTGGTCCAATAATTCTTTGTTCTTAAAATACAGGGTATTAAACTTGTAAATTTTGTTTTGCAAATAATCCAAAAATCTTTTACCCTGTGTACGTATTTTCTTTATATAGCATGCAAATAAAAATTCAGCTTTTATGTCTTCTCATTTTTTTTTGAACCTTGTTTACTGGAGAGAAAAAATAAAATTCACTTTAATGCATATTCCTAGACAATAAATTGAAAATAATGAATACCCATAAATGAGTAACATTTTTAAAATAGAATACCCTGTATATTGCACCACCATTATATAGATATTTTAAAGAGCTGTAAAAAAATACTACATTTGATATGTCTATCTTTTATAGTTTTGGAAATATGGGCATTCAAATCTAAAAAATAGTAGATATAATGTATATTTTATCTTCGACACAAAACTTGGTGTTTTTAGCTTGAAGCTGTAGAGATAATGAAAATTTAACATAATTTTTTGATTGGATGGCCATATTTTCAAAACTATAAGGGATAGACATATCAATTTTTTTTTATCTTTGGACAAACCACGAAGGCTTAAAGCCTAAATACTAACGTACCGTGGGTGTCTTAAGCGAGGTAAGAGGGAGTTTGTTGACACGGGATTTAAATACTTGAATATTTAGGGGTTAAAGAAAGACCTCCGCGGGCAGCAGGTTCCACAACCTAGAAACTCTAGGGATAAAAGAACGAACAAAGTGGGAAGTTCGGTGCCTGTCCAGTTGGACCGTATAGGATGCATACGCGCGGAACCACGAGTTTCTCTGTTGGGAACCGTAAGTGGAGGAACTATACTGGACAATTCTTCAGAGCAGAAGCCATTAAAGTACCTATAAAGAAGCGATAAATCCCCCACAGTCCGATGATGTGCAAGAGAGGGAAGCCTTTCTGTAAGTGAAGGATCATTAATGAGACGAATAGCTCTTCTTTGAATAGAATCAAGAATGCTTAGGGTTGTGGGGGACGCCATGCCCCAGATATGAGAACAATATTCCAAGGGAGGTCGGATTTGGGACACATACAAAGTGTATAAATTAGAAGCGGAAAAATACTTTTGGCTCGAAAGAGAAATCCAAGCTTTTTGAAGCTGCCGTGGCTATAGATACAATGTGTTTATGCCAGTTAAGGTTACTTTCAAATGTGACTCCCACAAGAATAAAGGTGTCTTTGCTCCGTAAAACTTGGCCGCTCATAAGTAGAGGATGAGTATTTGATGACTCTTTTTGCGACAAGGAACATGATTGTGTTTTGGATGCATTAAAATGGACGAGATTTTTAGCGCCCCAATCCAAAATGTGGTATTTTCCTAAAGCTCTTTTAAATATCTATCTAATGGTGATTCAATATAATTAAAAAATGCCAGTTTTATATTTTTTTATTTTTGTGATTCTGAGGATGGCCATATTTCCGAAACTATTAAAAATTGGATAAAACACATAGGGACTTTTTCTAAAAGCTCTTTGATAGATTTTTTAAGTAGTGATATAATAAACAGGCTGTTCCATTTGATAAAAGTATATTATTTAAAATAACTCGAAAACGCCATGCTCAATTGGTTTTCTGTTGGCAGCATGTTCATCAGCCGAAAAATTCTACTACTTTGCTTATTAACCCGACTTTGTATCTTCAATAATAAAGAAGTTAGCAATAGTGCCGACCTAAAAATGATCACCTTGTATAACAGTCTACTAGAGTAAAACTTCGAATTTCACATTTTAATAATTGTTTGTTCAATTTTTTATATATATTTCATTAATATGTTAATTATCCAACATTAAGTCGTCTTTTCTCTATCACAGAAAAAAATAGTGTGTGTAAACACAGAAAAAATTTAAATTTTAGTTTTCAGTATTTTGTCTCCATTCTCTTCGCGTCGGGGGACAACACAATCTCAAACAAAAATCTAAAGCTTTCTTCCCTTGTTTAATAAATAACTATTGTAATAAATTAAAATAACCACTTTACCAAGAAAAAATTGCGTTGTTTCCTCATTTTTTTTAAATAAGTCAACCTTACCGTCTTCCTCATAAAAAAAAACAAACACAAACAAATATAATCACACACACTGAAACAATGCCAAATACGCGATACAATCCACTGAACTATCTATGAAATAATACCATATTACTTATTCCGATGGTATACCTCACGATATTTTAATGGCTCCCATACCCAGATGAAAACAGAACACCAAGGTTGAGGTTATTCTTGTTTAAACAGTTTTTTATGGTAATGTGTTAATTAGTGTAGTTTTTTTTGACAAACACGTCTTAAGTTTGCAGAAAGATACAGGGTCATGAGCAAAACCGTATCTAGAATTTTTAAATTATTTTATCTAAAAATTAAGACACTGGAGCCACCCAAATATATACTTAATAATGTTGGCCACAAGGAAAACAAATTAGTAACGAAAATTTGTATTTAGAAAATTTTACAAAGATTTTTTGGTAAAAACCTGCAAAAATTTTATGTTTTAAAAGCAAATCCTCTATTTGTATACTTTTTAAAAATCTGATTAACGTTAAATCCCATACTTCACAAAAATATCTACGTTTTTCGTATAGTTAGAGGCATATAAAAAGTCTTACATTAAAAACTGTAGAGTACAAAAATTTGAACTTAGAATAGTTTTTTGAAAAATATAGATAATTTTTTAAAACTTAGAATTGTCGATAAAATTCAGGGGCGGTCATAGGGAGAGGGGCATGGGGCCATGACCCCCCCCTTTGATGCCACATTCTTTGTATTTCATACATATCTAATGGCAAATATGGGCATTTTGGACATTTAATGATGATATGGCCCTCCCCTCTCGAGGGGCGCCAAAATTTTTGTTTTTTGCCACCTCACACACTTTTCCTCGGCCTATGGCCCCCCTCAGAAAGTCGACATGACCGCCCCTGATAAAATGTAATTAAATACAAAGAAAAATACAATACAAAATACAAATAAAGTTATCACTTTATAAATTTGCAAATTCCAAAATACAGTGTTCCTTTTTCCCTTTTTAAGAGGGGAGGCGAAGTATTGTTATTTCGTGCTTAAAGATGTACTTTTATAAATTGTTTTGGAGGACATAGTCAAAATCTCTTTATTATAATCAATGGTTTATTAAAATTAAACATAAAAAAAATATATTTTGTACAACTTATGCTAAAAAATTTTAAAAAATACAGCTATGACAAAACCTTACATTACATGATCGCTTATAAATTTTACGTCATTTTTATTCCCACAATTCAAAACTGAAGTAATATACAGGGTGTTCCAAAAAAAAAACACAAATTTATAATGGATTTTTTTTGGGTTCACCCTGTACAATGTCGTCGCAGCTGACGCTCCCAACAATTAATGTACAACCATTTTAAAGCATTTTACGATTTATGGACTGAGAGGAAATTGGTTATGAAAATCTGTCGCTAGCTCACGGACCACTACCGCTCACACAGTTTGAAATCATGCATCAACTTTTATGTAATAAGCTATTTATGTATCAAGGGCGTTACTAGGACTATAATGCCCTGAAGGTCGAAAATCCAGGCCTCTGGCCAGAGGGCTAGATTTCGACCTGATGGGCATTATAGTCCAGTAAAGCCCGTGGTGTATACAATGCTTTATGTTTTACCCAAAAGAGTTTTTCAATGACTAATTACATTATTTATTCGCAATATAAAAATAAGTTGCACCTGTACCTGTATACGTAAGTAGATAATGACTGGTGTTAAGTTTGACTTTGATGTTTCTATCAGTTAGTCAGTTGGCATTTTTATTTAACGATTTGCTCAAAATGGAAGAAATTCCACAAAATATAAGAGAAAAGGCCATAAAAGCGACCGAAAATCTTTTGCCAGTTAAATCAAGGCAACAGTATGATCGGGAGTATGGAATATTTGGTATTTGGAAAGATGCGAACGCAATTCTTCAAATAACCGAAACCGTTTTAATGGCATATTTTCAGGAACTGGTAAGTTATTGATTTTATTTTAATACATATGTTTGTATAAACTTGATCTTTATTGTGAGAGAAATAAAATTGGATAAGCAATAAAATTTCCATATTAGCGCATTAGGGCATTATAAGCGGGCATTATCATAATACCTGCTTATAATGCCCTAGGTGTGATAGCAGGTATTATTGCTACCATAGCATATTCCGTTTCTAAGGTATTACAGATCAATAATAGATGGGTAAAACATAAAATATTTTTATTTTTTGATAAATTACAAAATAAAATAGGTTTTCATTTGTTGTACACTTAGTAGACCACACTATTTATAATATTAAGACAACCAGACCACCGTATAAAATATGTTGGAATATACTACATAACGCTCAATGCTATACAAAACACCCTAAAAAATGTGTCATTATTCAGATAAAAAAATTAAAAGGTGATAATTAACATAATAATAAAATTATTTATCTGCCATGTAACATGTAACAAAATTAAAATGTTACTAAATATTTTAATGACCCTAAATAATACGGGAACAACGTAAATGCTAAAAGTGAAAGTTTTAAACCATTGAAATTGAAATTACTGCCATTAAAGCTTTTGTTGAAGCGAAGTACTGTTAAGTAGGTACTTGCAGGTACAGTTGGCGATATTAATAGTTTTCATTATAAGTAAAGATGGGTCCACATTGAATTCATTCTGAAAGCGATGCCGCCAAGTACACAAAAAATGATAAAGTAAACAAACCCTTTTGTGAACAATGATTTATTGCAGCAAAAAAATATTTAACCCGACGAGTTTCTAGTACGACGCCACGTGCCACCGGTTTTATAGTAGGACAGAGGCGAAATAAGAGAATGTTTTTTAAGTAGGTAATACGTGTTTTAGGAATCTATTTTTTATTATTTATCTAAAAATATGTAATCAGGCTCTGTCCGAGGCTATGTGCATTCGAAAAGGTTTGTTTATTTTATCCATTTTTGTGTACTTTGCGGTATTGTTTGTAGAATGAATTAAATGTGGACCCATCTATACCAGTCTGAATATGGTACTACCCAGAACAATCGATAAATTTTTGGTCTGCCTTACAGGAACTCATCAGTGAGGCTGTATCGAAACCGGTCTGGGGGAGAGAGTCGTGGTGGATAGCATAGAAAAAGCAGGATGTTTTTCTTTTGACTGTCTTTAGAGGGAGTAAAATACTTTGTATAATACACCAAGACAATATATATATATATATATATATATATATATATATATATATATATATATATATTTTGCTGCATTAATAACTGTAGCTACACACGATCATATAAGTGTTGTATAATTTTAAACGCTTTATTTTGACTGTGGCAATTTTTCTTTTAGAATTAATGTACTTTTGAAAAAGGTCAAAGCCATGACCGAAACGTTAGGAATAAAGAAATAAAACAGTAGTTTTAATGTTTTTATAAAATAGGACCATATCCCAAGAAAATCCAATCCATCAAGGATATGGTCCTATTTTTAAAAACATTAAAAGCTACTGTAATGCTACTAATGTTTGTACTAAGATAAGGAGGGCAGTCGGTTAAATGAGAACAAAGTTGAGGTTTTATGTGCCTATTAATATGCCGTTTAGAAAGTTATAAAATTCCGAGATATCCAAAAAAAAAACAAAAATTGGAAATTGGTTTAATTTTTCTCTGGGACTTATTTAAATTCGGATCTGAAAATAAATTGCACTTTTGCATTGTCACTTTTTCAGCTCTATCTAATGGTGGTATTTTATTTGAACTGCAACGTTTCGTTTTCGTAGGACCATCATCAACTTTATTTTTTTAAATACGGTCCTGATAATCTAATATGATAATTTAAAAACCCATTTTAATACAAACTCTATGATGTATTACACATTGAGGTTTAAGGCTAATACGGACCTGTATTTTGGAAAATTTAATAAAAATAATTATTTCTATATTTTAAGTTATTAAATTACGTTAATAAAAAAACAGAAACTTAACGAAAATCCCTAACATCACTAACTTACATTTTTTAAATACGGTCCTGGTATTTAAATATTGAAATTTCAAAGCTAAATTTATTTCATATTCACATTATGGTTAAACCGTAATACAGCCCTGTATTTCTCAGAATTCGGTAAAAGAAGTAAGTACTACATTTTTCATATCCGGTCTAGGCACTTTAATCTCGCCTTAAAACAAATCAAAGTAAAATAATTTCATCAGCAATAACTGCCTTAACGACAAATCTACAAAGAAACCTTTATAATTACTCCGATAAACGATAAACATATTCATCATTTGAAACAAACAGCTTTATTTAAACATTCTGCCCTCTGAACTTAGTATCGATATTTCTGTAAATTGATAAGGAATTTATAGAGAAAAAAATCAGTTCATTTTTAAATCATGGTGACGCCAGCAATATAGGCCTCTAATTTTCCTTCGTGAATTTATTTTAAAAAAACTGTATTTTTTCGAAAATTTAAGTAAAATTTGAAAAAATGAGGTTTAAACTCGGTTACTTCTTAACTGTTTTATGTGCAAGTGCTTATGCTATTCCTGCAAGCTTACTGTACGATTTTGATGTGCCTGCTGCCAGATATCTAGAAAAGGAAGACGACGTTTCGAGCGACGAATTACCTCTTCAGGTTCCGATCGTGTTTTGCAGGGTCACTTACAATAGTATTTACGTAAGTGTTACGTTATTATAAGTTTTTAAATTATATTAATGAAACAGTTTTTATTGGTATTTTATTTTTGGATACAAGGGTTTTATGGTAAATAATACTGTTCTGCTGAAAATCCTCTCAGTTAAAGTGTTATTTGAAAATTTTTGACGCGAGCAAAAAATACATTTTGAAAGTTTACAACGCCTGTAACTGATTTATTATAAATTAAGAGAAGGGAAGGGATTTAAACTTGACTTTTTTTATTAATTTAAGTTGAATTGAAGTAAAATTAAGGAAAAGACAGCGGTTTAAGCACCCATGCCACATCCATGATTCTTCATGAACGTTTCTCTACTTTTTCATTGTTTGAAACTTTAAAGCGATTTTCAATAGGGCTGGCAAAAACTGGAAAAAACAAAACCGGTTTCGGTTAAAACCGGTTAACCGAATTGTAAAAACCGGTAGTAAAAACCGGTTTTAAAAACCGAAAAGCAGTTTTCAAAACCGATATACCGAAATCTATTTTTAACCGAAAACCGAAGGCACATTTACATATTTGCCACCCGTAGGCTATTTTATTTTCGTCGCCCCTTTTTTTCCTTTTATACCTGAGATAATTTTAAAGACCAAAAAAAAAGGTCCTTACTTCTCATTTCTTTCAATTCTACGTACTAAATAAAATTCGAAATCCACAATTTACACTTTTGCCGCTAACCGCCCTAAACAACGTCTGCCGCCCCCTAAAAAACGCCGCCATAGAGCTTCAGCCTACTCAGCCTGTTGGTAGATACGCCACTGTATGAAGCCGCAATCAACCAAAAACCAATTTATAGATGTTTGAAGAACCGCTGTTGGTCCGAATATCCAAAGAAAGCAGGTATTCAGAAAACCGATTATCCGAAAAACCGGTATTTGAAAGCCGCTTTTTTAAAACCGGTTAACCGATATTCGAAAACCGGTTTTTCAAATGCCGGTTAACCGGTCTTTATTAACTTCTATCTATCTATCTATCTGTCCATCTATCTATCTATGTAACGAATCTTTGAGCCTAATTTTAACCAACTTCCAGCTATTCGATTTCTTTGAACTTGCACACGTATTAAGGACCCATGACAATGCAATAATCTGCAAACAGTATCCCGTTATCCTAATTTGGATCGCCAGGAAAAAAAATCCATTATATTATAAAAACAACACCTGGTTGCCATCTTTGGCAACATTCCAAACTTTTCAGGTTTAGCTACCTCTGGACAAAATGGCGAAGGAATTTTTAAGTGAATAAACTGGAGCATTTTAACATAGATACATACATAAATGCATATCGAACTAAAAATGAAAAATAAATAATAGTTTCAAAACTAAAATAACACGCTTTATATGCAACTGAACTAAAAATTAGAAAATACCTTTCACTAAAAAAAAATATTGTCACTTCATAGTAAAGCGTGGTGCATTTTACAATTTTTTCATAACTTTTCCTCATAGATATTGGCAAATATAAATAATTATAACATTTAATATATTAAGCACCCCACGCTTTTTACTATGAAGTGACAATATTTTTTTTAATGAAAAATTATTTTCTAATTTTTAGTCTCGGTTGCATATAAAAGCGTAAGTTACTCTTAGTTTTTTTGGAACGTCGGAGCAGAAGCAGTAAAAGTATCTATAAAAGAACGATAGATCTCCCACAGCTCGACGATGGGCAAGAGAAGGAAGTCTTTGAGTAAGTAAAGGATCATTATTAAGACGAACAGCTTTGAATGGGATCAAGAATGCTGATGGTTGCAGGGATGCCATTTCCCAGACATGATAACAATATTCAAAAGAGGGTCGAATTTGGGACACATAAATAGTGTATAACTGGAGAAAATACTTTTCGGCTCGGAAAAGATATCCAAGCTTTTTGAAACCGCGGTGGCTATAGATAAAATGTGTTTATATATTATTCAATGTGACTTCATAAGGTTGAATGTTCCCGGTCTGCAAACCTGGCCACTCATAAGCGAAGGGTGTGTTTGATGATTTTTCAACAAGGAACATGATTGTGTTTTGGATGCATTAAATTGAACGGAGATTTTTCGTGCCTCAATCCAATATCAAGTGAGATCCTGTAAAAAGACAGTATATCTGCAACAATCTGCATCGCCCTTGCGTTTGCTTTCCAAGTCGAGGCTGAGAGGTTGGTTTGAGAACCTGTAAACTGGAATGAAGGGGCAACTCATCGTCAGCATAACCATGAATGGGATTGGATCATAACTTCAAAAACCGCTGCACACCGATTGTTTTAAAAATTTTGATATTATTTCTTCACATAATTTACGCTGATGACCCCCCTTTACCTTCATTAATATTTCTAAATTTTATTACAGGGGGTGTTACAAATTGAGTGCGGTGGCTTGTCGTTATTCTAAAAACTGGTAACACCTAGGTATAGGTTATTATAGATAAAACACATCTAGAATGTTGTAAGTAATTTAAAAATGCAGTAATATACAGGGTATTCTATTTAAAAAGGTAAAGTTGTATATCGTAATACAAAGTTTTGGAGCACCCTGTATAATTAAAATTATAATTTTTTATATGTACTAATGTAAATTATAAATAATTAAAAATATTAAATAAAACAGGATGTACCAAAAAATTAAAAAGAAAACTAAAATATCTGTATTTAAAAAAAAATTCGCGGCAAAATAAACATATAAGAACTGTTGGAAGGAACAAAAATTTAAAGAATTAATTTTAAAAAAGTGTATTAAAAGTTTTGACATACTTTTTTTTATGTTACTAAGATTACTTCTTAGCCTTGACCCTAATTTTTAGGCAACTCATTTGTAATGGCACTCCAGTTACGTATTATCTATTATATTTGATAAGAAAGAAGTGATTTTTGTTCAGTAAACAAAAAGGTGAAAGGTCACTTCTACTTTGTATCGTGAGCCAAATTTATTAGATTTTGGCATTTCTAATTTCAATTTCTTAATTCTTAAAAATCTTTGGTTTTGCTTGGGTAATTCAAAACTAAGAACAAATCAGATTGCCAGCTTCTAAAGTTAAAAAAATAAAATAGCCAGTACCTCACAAAGTTGGACAAACCTTGCTTTATACTAATACCATTAATACATTAATTTTGTTTCAAACTTTATTACAAGTACAATGGAAATTACTATTTGTCAAAACATCCTTTTTTAACACGCTTTTATTAACTTGGGCAACCCTATCCATCTGGCTACCTATGTAACGAAATCTTTGAGCCTAATTTTAACCAACTTCCATGTCCATTTCTTTGAAACTTCCACACGTATCAAGGACCTAAGACAATGCAATAATCTGCAAACAGGACCCCCAAGTTATCCCGTTTTTGATCGGCAGGAAAAAAATCCATTATAATATTATTATAACCACTGCTTGATACCACCAAGTGTCATCTGTCACCTGTACGTCCCAGTGGTACCAACCACCGGCTATTTCAAGAGTTCGATCTGAATCGATTTTACTCAAATTTTATATTAGGTTATTTTCAGAAAGTCAATCTGAAAACTTTGGTACTCTTGACAAAATAGCGAAAAAATTTTTTAGTGAATAAACTGGAGCATTATTTTAAAAAAATTTATTGGATATAACGAACTAAAAATGAAAAATAATTAATAGTTTAAAAACTAAAACACGCTTTTATATGCAACCGAACTAAAAATTAGAAAATAATTTTTCATTAAAAAATATTGTAACTTCATAGTAAAAAGTGGGGAAAATTTTACTATTTTTCATTCAACTTTTCCATCATAGATATTGGCAAATATAAATTATTATAACATTTAATATATTAAGCACCCCACGCTTTTTACTATGAAGTTACAATATTTTTTTAATGAAAATTATTTTCTAATTTTTAGTTCGGTTGCATATAAAAGCGTGTTTTTTTAGTTTTTTTAAACTATTAATTATTTAACTGAAATAAAAGAGTAACCTCTATGTAACAAATAAGTTAACCAATTTCTCCATTTTTAACAACAAACCAATAATCTTATCGGAAATATTCAAATATAGGAAATGTCAAAGGTTAAGAGAATACAAAAATTAAAATAAGTGGGTTATTGACCTGCAGTTTATCTATTTTTGTACCAGTCATTCTATTGGACTGTTTCATATATTGTCAATTAAATTACTTAATAAAATTTATGTTCATTCAATAAGAAACAGAGTTCCTAACTGTATTTCGACCCATTTTGATAGCGAATATCTTTAAAATTAATAAAGATATCAAGATGTGAGTTTTCGTTAGAAAATCTAAGATTTTAAGCTTTTTTTTGTCATATCACCGTCATTTGGTTAATTTTTTTATTTTACATACATATTGCTAATGCTTTGCCAAGTTTTGGGTAAAATTTCCAAAGAATAAAGAATGGAAACAACTTTGTTTATGTGGCATGTTGCAACTTAACAACTTGCAATTTACATCGAAGAGTCTTCCAAATAAAGTTTATAGATACTCTTTAGATCTATTTTATAAAAATATGTTTACATGTACAGGGGCATCCCCACCCAACGAAGATATAGACACAAGTTACCTTTTTTTAAATGGAATGGTGTATATTTTGTGGATTGTTAGATTCACAAAATTTTAACATGACTTTGTGTAACATATGTACCTAAACTCCTAGTTTAAAAGTACAGGGGGTTTAAAAAAATGTAATGTAAATCTTTATTAACTTTTAAAATATGAAAAATAACTTATTAATAAAAACAGAATTGACACCAAAAGTAACTAATAATTACCATCTTATACATATCATACACTATCAAAATATTCACTATGTAAATGTAACTAATTAAATATTGTAACAGGTGAAAATAAAAATATCGATAAAATACCTTTTTTCAGCCATATCATCTTTTAAACTAGTGAGGAGTTTGGGTATATATTTTACAGGGAGTAATTATCTGACTTTAGAATAAAGTGCACCATGTACTTTAAAAGAAAACCATTAACTGGGTTAGTACGAATGACTCAATTTAAAACACTTTTAAAACCTAATGAGTGGTGCTGCTTTATATTATCTTACCAGTGACCTATGTTAATTTTAATATTGTTTTACGTAAATTACGCACTACCACGACATTCAGTACCGTAGGTCTCTTAATCATTTATAATATTTGTTGGAGCCTTCGCCCCTGTACAACATACAAAAATAAACTTAAAATAAGAAATGTTTATTTGGATATTACACTCTATTACTGACAGTACTAGTTAATATACAAGGTGTCTCAAAACTGACTTTTTATTGTCAAGTAGGTTTTTCTTAATGGAACACCCTGTAAATTTTGAATAAATTCTTGTTTCTGGTATTGAATTTACATCAAAAATGTATAACACACTATACTGTGCTCAATTTATTTGATAATTTTTATATTATCAACAGTATGCTGTTATGAAGATTACAATAATTAGTAACGAAAGAAAAATAATGTTTGATTTAACCTATTTTTAAATACCTTTGTCACTATCAGAGTGACAAATGACGCAATACCATGTAATTAATTACCTTCATTGTAAGAAATACTACGTGTCAAGCTATTTAGTTTATTTTAGATACATATTTACTAACCTAACTTAAAACCAGTCATAGTTTAAAAAAACTAAAAACACGCTTTTATATGCAACCGAACTAAAAATTAGAAAATAATTTTTCATTATAAAGAGTTTGTCACTTCAGAGTAAAAAGCGTGGGGTGCATTTTGCACTATTTTTTTTCATAACTTTTTCCCTCATAGATATTTGGCAAATAGAATATAATTATAACATTTAATATATTACACCCCACGCTTTCTTTATTCTGGAAGTGACAAACTCTTTGTAATTGAAAATGATTTTCTAATTCTTAGTTCGGCTGCATATAAAAGCGTGTTTTTAGTTTTTTAAACTATTATTTATTTTTCATTTTTTAGTTCGATATATCAATTAGTTTTTTAAAAATAAATGCACCAGTTTATTCACTAAAAAAATTCCTTCGCCATTTTGTCAAGAGACACAGAGGGATCTGTAAAGGAATTTATTTATCCTGGCGGTCCTAATCAGGATAACGGGATACTGTTTTTTAAATTATTGCATTGTCATCGGTCCTTGATACGTGTGCAAAGTTTCAAAGAAATTGAATACTGGAAGTTGGTAAAATTAGGCTTAAAGATTCCGTTACATAGATAGATAGATAGATAGATAGATAGATAGATAGATAGATAGATAGATAGATAGATAGATAGATAGTTACAACCCAAGCTAATAAAAGGACATATTGCTGTTTTTTAGTGCAATTAAGTTAATATGTGTCCAAACTAAACTAAATTTCTGACATACCTGGTAATACGCCACTGGGAGAACCGAATCAACCAAAACCTATTAATTGATATTCGAAGAACCGCTTTTCAATTTTGGTCCGATTATCCAAAAACCGGTATTTGAAAACCGCTTTTTCAAAACCGGTTAACCGATATTCGAAAACCGGTTTTCAATTTTGCTAAAACCGCGGTTGGCTCCTGATATTCGAAAACCGGGTTTTCAAATACCGGTTCCCGTATTCGAATACCGGTTTTCGATTTTGGCTAAACCGCGGTTAAACGAAACCGTTAACTGAAAACCGGTTTCGGTTGCCAGCCCTAGTTCTACAATGTCAGGTTTATTAATTACACGGTAATATATCTTTGTCATTCTGACAGTGACAGAATGATTTAAAAATAAATAGAACCTAAATAATATTTTTGCTTTTACTTTTTTATCATTAATGAGCATATCAGCATATTGCTTATATTTAAAAAATCAGTAATAATTCACGTATAGTGTAGTATATATTTTTGATGTAGAGTTTAATAAAGAATTAATATTTCATAAATGTGTGTAATAGGGTGTATCATTAAAAGTTAGTCCCGTCTAACAAAAAAAAAAGTCTATTTTTTAAGATACCCTTGTATTTGTTTTATAAGTTTATTTTTGTATCTGTACAGGGGCGAAGTTATTTCGGGTGTATAAATAGAGTTGGGACATCATGCTATGTACGCGGCGATCTAACCTAGCCTGGTCGGGCTGTCAAATGTTTCGAGTGTCGGACTGGGCAAACGCGTCACTTTTTTTGTCAGACAAGTTGACCGCAATGTTTTACTTTGCAATTTTAAACATTTTTCCAAAATGCCAGGTAAGATATATCAGCGACACAATAAGGCTCAAACACATGTTTCGGATATTGATCCTTGTACACCCAAAACATGTGACATTGACATCCTGGCTTAAAGCGCCGTTTCATTATATGGGGGTATGAATATTCGTTGAACAATGTTATCACTGGCCCTAAGACTGGGTTGCTTCATTGGTACATTTTTTGTAGGTAAACCTCAATGGCTTTATATCTTTTCAAACAGAAATACCCCACTTTATAAACATTGAATTTCCCTGGATTACCTGATCTGCACCATTTTACTCAAATGTTGATATAAGAAGAAAGCAGGATCGATTTCATACTACGAAACACAAGATCCTGGTTTACTGCCAAAGCGACAGAAAATGTACATGAAAACTTTTTGGAATCAGCAGATTTTCAAGCTACTAGTTTGCTTATTGTCACATGGAATGGTAAGATTTATTTCTCAGTTTTATACTCTTAGAAATCTCACATTACTTTAATCAGAATAATTATAAAATTGTTATTGATTAAAGGTCGCTATTCTAAAATGGCTGACAGACCATGCAACTTATTATTTGCAGTGACGGCTCGTCATAAAAGGCAAGGGGAGGCTTCCCTTAAATTTTAGGATATTTATCACAATAATTTAAAGATATTAACAAATAATTATAAATATTTTATTCCAAAAATGCTTTGGTATCATAACTTTACCATTAATTTCTAATATAAATACGAATTAACACTATTACCACGTACCACACTGCATCAAACCACTCATGAAACCGCAAAAATTTGAATAAAACCATCAGCCCGAAATAATAAATGCCATACGTAGCAAGGAGGCAAGCCTCCGGCCGAAACCACTGGCCGCTTTAAGCAACACAGCTCCGCAAGCCCGACTTTAGCCTCCCCTAACAATATAACAGACAATCGATGTGACAAGATGCAAAAGGCACATCCAACCTGTCATTACAATGAGTTGCATAGTCTCTGAGACCTTTAATATATACAGAGTGTCTGAAATATTTCAAAATGGAAGCGCATTTGTTTTCATTTTTATTTATAAAACACATGGGACCTAATAACGTATTTTTTTATCTTTGGACAAACCACGAAGACTAAAAGCCTAAATACTAACGTACCGTGGGTGTCTTAAGCGAGGTAAGAGGGAGTTTGTTGACACGGGACTTAAATACTTGAAGATTTGGGGGAAGGAAAGACCTCTGCGGGCAGCAGGTTCCACATTCTAGAAACTCTAGGGATAAAAGAACGAACAAAGTGGGAAGTTCGGGGCCTGTCCAGTTGGACCGTATAGGATGCATACGCGCGGAACCACGAGTTTCTCTGTTGGGAACCGTAAGTGGAGGAACTATACTGGACAATTCTTCAGAGCAGAAGCCATGGAAGTACCTATAAAAGCGATAGATCCCCCACAGCCCGACGATGGGCAAGAGAGGGAAGCCTTTCTGTAAGTGAAGGATCATTAATGAGACGAATAGCTCTTCTTTGAATAGAATCCAGAATGCTTAGGGTTGTGGGGGAAGCCATGCCCCAGATATGAGAACAATACTCCAAGGAAGGTCGGATTTGGGACACATATAAAGTGTATAAATTAGAAGGGGAAAAATACTTTTGGCTCGAAAGAGAAATCCAAGCTTTTTGAAGCTGCCGTGGCTATAGATATAATGTGTTTATGCCAGTTAAGGTTACTTTCAAATGTGACGCCCACAAGATTGAAGGTGTCTTTGCTCTCTAAAACTTGGCCGCTCATAAGTAGAGGATGAGTATTTGGTAACTCTTTTCGCGACAAGGAACATGATTGTGTTTTTGGATGCATTAAAGTGGACGAGATTTCTTGGCGCCCCAATCCAATATTAAATTAAGATCCTGCGAAAGAGATATCTGCATTGCTCTGCGTTTGTTTTCCAAATCAGGTTTAGTGATGGGTTTAGGAACCTGAAAACTGGAGTGAAGGGTACTATCGTCGGCGAAACTATGAATGGAATTAGTTGTGGACGAGAGAAGGTCGTTGATGTGAAGAAGAAACAATGTTGGTGCCAGAACTGAGCCCTGAGGCACTCCAGCATTTACTTGGTGAAAGCTTGAAGAATGGCCGTCCACAATAACTGATATACGTCGATCAGATAGATAACTAGAGAGCCAAGTACAGAGTTTAGTTGAAAGACCATAGGAGGGAAGTTTATTAAGAAGTGCGGCATGCCAGACCTGGTCAAAAGCTTTGGATATATCAGTATGCACGGTACCCTGTACATACCTAATAACAAAGAATATAATAGCTACCGCAATAAATGTCCAGTTTAAATGACTGAATTACGAACGATTTATCACCACACGCTTATATGGACAGCTTCGGAGTCTGTATAAGCGGGCTTATGAGAGGGCTTCGATTTTTGCCGATTTTATTACACTTGTCCGTAGCTACTATATTCTTTGCTAGTATTATACATGCTAAATAATTTCTAGGTGTGGGATACTTTAATCAAGGTACCGACAAACTAAATACCTTCCAGGTGGTACTAATAACAGACGGTCACCAAAGTTATGCCGAGTTTTGTATCCAGAAAATGGAATTCAGTGGATTCAGGTAAACAAATTCCTATTTTTCTGTGTCAAACACCTTTCTTGGAAAGATATTTTTTCTGAGGTTTTTAAGCAAAAAGGATTTTACTCTCAACAGGTGGTCAATGATAGGTATCCGAGTTGGATTATAAATTCAACAATAAAAAACAGAAAAAAAAGAGCTTTTATATGAACATATGTCCTAAACGTCTTGGTTTTTGGAACTGCAGGGTGTTAAAATTTTTAAAAATATTGTTTTTTTATATTAACTTCTATACCAATTTAAATATAAAAAAAAATTGGTGGAAGCCTTCTTATGCACTAAAAGACATTTATTGGCATTACTAGTGGAAATTCTACCAGTGGCGTCCATAAGAGGTTTAAATTAACATATGCTTTAATATAAAAATGGTACGTTATCCTTCTGGGGATTGACGGGAGCCTAAACTTTGAAGGCTGTAGCTAAAAAAAAAAAGAGCGCACTATCTTCTATATATATAAAAAATGTTTTTATGACCTTAAAAATGCGTCTGTAAAATAGTTGGAACAAATTTTAAAACACCTCTTATTATACATAAATATCTAAATATTTTAAGGGGACTGGAGGATGAATCTGGCCTTCCAGATGCCAGGGCTCAGGTTGGCTTATTATTATCATCTGATGGAAAAAAACTACACAATCTCCTGGAAGTGGTACCGAGCAGGTACGAAATCTGGAAAAGTAAGCAACATAGATTTTCTTTCTCTTCACAGAAATTCAATAGTTTTCTATAAATTTTACGCAATTTTGGTTTGTTTTAGGTGGTCTAACATAAACCTAGTGGGGCAATTTATGTTCAAAATTGACGGCAGAGAAATATCTGAACCAGATGCTTATGGACCAAGTAATTTTTTATTAGTTACTCATAATTAAAAATATTTCACACTTTTATAATTTTTTAATTACAAATATTCCACCCTTTTTTACTAAAAATATTTTATAATTATATTTTAGAAGGGCCAGAATCCGGAATTCCGCAGACATGTGCTGATGCTCCAACAGCATGTCATAGCCAGGGTACATGGGCTGGACTGTGCTACAGAGGGATTCCTTGCTGCGAGTGCAATCAGGGATATTATGGAAATGGAAAATATTGTGTAAGAGATGGTGAGTAAAAATTTGATTTTTGTTTTACATATTTTGTAAAATCTATAGTTTTTTTAAGTTATGATGAAAATGCGTTTAGATGATTCATCTATGCACATGCTGAAAATGCATTAGATGATGATCCATCATTCAAAGGTTTTGTAAATAGTTTTAGATGCAGACATATTATTTTTCTAATGACAAATAAAACGTATTCTTACCGTTCAGGAAAATGCATAACACGCACAGGTGTTTATAGAAGATGTAGTAAACCATATAAAATTAAATACTATAAAGTTTTGGAAAACCATAAGAGATACAAGAAAAAGTTAAATGCAGAAGTTGTTCAGTGAAATGTATTTTTTTAGTATTTTTATTGTATCTCTTATGGTTTTTCCAAAATTATAGTATTTAATTTTATATGGGACACCCTGTACATAAACACACATTATGCATGTGCATTATTTATGCACATTTTAGTTCCCTGGACGGTAAAAATGCATTTTATTGTCATTAGGAAAATAATGTAATGCCATCATCTAAAAGGCATATTTTTGCCAAAACCTTTTAATGATGGATGCCATCATCCTAAATGCATTTTTTCAGCATAACTTATTAATGATGGATGCCATCATCCTAAACGCATTTTTTCATCATAACTTATTAATGATGGATGCCATCACATTTTCTGCAACACGTGGCCTAATAACGGCCAATTGCCCATTTTGATGTCTTTTTTGATACCTTTTTTGCCAATGCCTTGCCGGCAAAAAAATGATTTGCCATTAAGAGTAGCAGGAAAAGTGAATGAGTAAACTAAACGGAGAAAGGTTGGAAAATCTGGATCTTCAATCATATGTTGTCACAACTGATGGAAGAGCTTACACAGCCATTTCCAAAGTTCCCGAATCTATTGGTGCAGACATACAAACTCTTCAGAATTTTAGGCGGAGCCATTGGTTATCTCTTTGCTAAGCCAGTTAGAGGAGCCAAAAATGGGTGAGTGCACAAAGATATCTCTTTGATGTTGCTAAATCGATTAACACAAAGAAATATTCTTTATTATTAGCATCTATTTCATTTTAGATTTCAAATAACCGGAGGTCTTTTAAACCACTCTTCAACAATAACATTCCTAAACACAGAGTCAAGTAGTTCATGTCAACCAAAAGTTCTTAGGGCTGGATGTCTTTGATCAACTAAGGGTCGAAGTAGATATACAAGGAGAAATCCCTACGCTTCCTGCAGATTCTAGAGTAAGTTTACTACATAAGTCTATCTATATTGAAAAAATAACGCATATCTAGTCTAATTTAACCTTTAAAATTACCTGTCACGGAATCCTTAGTTTAAGCGTCACAATAGATTCAGCATCGTTCATACACACTACAAATAGTTAATTCACTCGACGACGCGGCTCCGATCAGGTCCTTCGTGCCCCTCCTTCCCTTCGACCACTTGCTGGCCAAAACAAAGCCATTCGTTGGCTTCAGATAATTTTACGGTGACTCTCGGTGTGTCGGCACTGTTTGAAAGCCGCTTTCAAACGCGCCGCAAAAAAGTGAATTAACTATTCGTAGTTTTATGTACGATGGCTTCAGCCGTCTCTTGGTTCGTCAAGCGAAAAGCCGGGGTGGGTTGTTTACTTGTTACGATTTTTAAAATAAATTAATTTAATTTCTTTACATTTCTCAGGTTAACTTTTAGAAAACTTCAGCTAAGTCCTTTTAATTATTCTTTTTATTTTATTAATTTAAATTATTTCTTTTATTTAATTTAGATATTTTTGTTTATTTTAGCTTAAAGTCTTTTATTTAAATTTGCTCTAAGCGCCTCTGTGAAGCAGACAATTTTGAATTACAATAATAAACTAATTTTGTCGAAGTGGAAAATCAGAGCCCAAGTTATGAGTAGGTTTCTAATTTTAATTTTAAAAAAAAACCGCGGGTTTAAAAACTGTGACTTTGAACAAACATCACGTCTTTTCGGACTCTCGAGTTGGAGATAAAATGTAGATAATAAATTTATGTTTAAAAAAATAGCATGTGGTGCTTACCATTTAAAAATCTGTTTAGGAAAACACCTGTAAAAAGAGCTAAAATTTAAAGAAACAATTTTCATTTTTAAATAAAAGATAAAAAGGGCATCATGTTACAAACCCAAAAGTTAGAGTGAGGGCGAGCTGAGGAGGTGGGATCGACACCATAGGTCTGGCGGCGTCTTCAGACTGCCGTCCAGCCAATGGAAATCTATGGGAAAAAATGAAGCAGACGACCGCAGGGTATTATTTGGGCCTCGGGAGATTGGAAGTGAGCAAGTATGCACTGATATAAACGAATGTCAAACTTATCATGAATGCGATTACAACGCTCAATGTATTAACACCATAGGTAAGCTGAAATCCTTTAGCTGATACATCGGTAATCTTCTGCTCAATCATAACAATATATGGGGTGGATTCATACAAGGGGCACCTACATACATTGAGTTTATCTGAAGTTAGACACGAGAGTAAAATAGTAACGTAAGTGGGTGTGCACAGTTTTTATGTATGTTTACAGACTAGTGAAGTTTCAGAATTTTCGGTGCGGTAAGATCGAGTGCACAACACGGAACGTGTTTTTGCCTCACGTAAGTAATTTCATAACGTAACTTTCGACATATTTTATGGCCTGTTACTATTTTTTGGATTAATTATTGCTATTTAATCCTAATTATAATATTACAAAGGCACTAATTTAATGTGTAAATTAATATAGATGAAGACGGTTTTTCTATTTCATATTTTTCATTAATTAGCATGTGATGGGGCAAATTCATACACAAGTATATGGGGCACATTCATACTGTATAAATGTACTCCTGGCCCTTTATGAATATTTTTTTAACTACTATTTTTTGTTATACAGACGATTATAGTTATAAATATTATATAAAGTAGTTTAACTGAAGTAATGGTTTCATTTTTACGGAAAAAGGGTGCTTTATGAACTTTGTGTCTTTGGATGTCAAGGATTAGTTAATTTATCAGACATAGTGATGATATTACCACAGATCTTAGGTCATAATCTGTTAATAACATAGGCATATTAATTTTAGGTTTTGTAAGTTAAGGTATCTTTGTGTTAACCAGAGTTTTTTATTTGATATAATTATTAATGTATAAGCAATATTTTTTTACATTTTGAGATTGTTATAGTTTCAATAAATATAACTGACTAAAATAAAGAATGTTAATAAGTGTCTTTGGAGATAACCATACATGTAACGTAAAGACCTTTTAATGACACTGTTCACTAATCGGTACTTATGTTCATATCACGAAACTATTGCGATGTTAAAATAGGCATTAACAGATTTGGATAAAAACTTTTTTAATTTTGAATTTTACTTTTTGTTTTGTATGGTAAAAAATGTATTTGTGTTTTTTTATAAAGTATGGTATAAAACCATAACAAACAATAATTATAACGAATTAATAGTGATGTGAAATGTGCCCCTTCGGTTGTATGAATGTACCCCACTAATGGGGTACATTCATACTGTTGCTTTTTTTTGAAAAAGTCTTATGGAAACTCGCGCATGTAGATTTTAAATAATATTAAGGTTCTACTACAATATAAAATAGTTAAGCTACTAGTGTGTCATAAATTAAAAGAGATATACCTAAAACACGGCATTCCACAAAGCAAAATATAAAAACTGTATGAAGCCTCCCCACTTTCCCCTACTATGTTGTCACCAACAACAAGAATTAGACCGAGCGATACATTCATAATTTGTAATTTGATGGGAGGATGAAAAGCGGAAGAGGGTTACAACATGGATGAAAATGGCTGACTTAAGGTTGTCGCTAAACCGGGTTGTTTTTCAATTGACTCGAATTTAATAGGCGAAACGCAGAGGTTCCGGTGAATGACATCAAAAGTAAGAGTTCTCCTTGACTGTCAAAAAGGGGGAATTTCATTTAAAAGGATATTTTTTGAAATGTAGCTAGAAATGTATGTGTGTTTAACCCGCCTTTCCGGCTTTGACCGACTCTCCCCTATTAATAAAAAAACGTTTTCTTTATAAAGTTTTTTTCTTTAGGAGCTACCAATGCACCTGTAATCCAGGACTTGAGGGAGATGGAAGAACTTGCGCTCCTGCTAGCTCCTGCGCCAATATAACGTGTACTGAAAATGCTGAATGTGTGGAAGATGGCAATGTTGCCAGTTGTAGGTGTATTCCTGATTTAGGGGTAAGAAATCCGAAGTCATTTAGGTACTTATTACCATGATTAATGATAAATTTTTGATTTAAAAAACGCTTCTGACACATATAGACCCATTTCACTCCTCTCAATGCTTGTAAAGTAATGGAGAAATCCATTAACTCGCAAATTCTTAGGTATTTAGAAAAACATAAAATTTTACACATGACAGACAATACGGATTTCGTCACAACAGATCTACAGCAGATCTTCTTTCCTTCGTTTCCACAACTGGAACAAGTCTCTTGAGTTTCTGGGTGAGTCCCAGATCATTGCTCTTGATATATCTAAAGCTTTCGACCAAGTCTGGCATGACGCACTTCTTAATAAACTTCCCTCCTACGGTCTTCCAACTAAACTCTGCTCTTGGCTCTCCAGTTATCTTACTAATCGACGTATATCAGTTATTGTTGATGGCCACTCTTCAAGCTTTCACGAAATTAATGCTGGAGTGCCTCAGGGTTCAGTACTAGCACCAACTTTGTTTCTTCTTCACATCAACGACCTTCTTTCTTCCACAACCAATCCCATTCATAGTTATGCTGACGATAGTACCCTTCACTCCACTTTCCAGGTTCCCAAACCAATCTCTCAACCCGACTTGAAAAGCAAACGCAGGGCGATGCAGATATCTCTTTCACAGGATCTCAATTTGATATTGGATTGGGGCGCCAAAAATCTGGTTCAATTTAATGCATCCAAAACACAATCATGTTCCTTGTCGCGAAAAAATCACACAACACTCACCCTTTGCTTATGAGTGGCCAGGTTTTGCAGAGCGGGGACACATTTAACCTTGTGGTGCGTCACATTTGAGAATAACCTTAACTGGCATAAACACATTGTATCTATAGCGGCTTCAAAAACTTGGATTTCTTTTCCGAGCCAAAAAGTATTTTTCTCCTTCCATTTATACACTTTGTATGTCCCTCCCCAAATTTTTAAGTTTAAGTCCCGTGTTAACAAACTTCCTCTTACCCTCGCTTAAGACACCCACGGTACGTTAGTATTTAGGCTTTCAGCCTTCGTGGATTGTCAAAAGATAAAAAACACAAATTAGGTTAGAATTCTATTATTAAAGATGTGAGTAAGGCTTTTAAAGGGGTAATTTTAAAATAATGATTATTATTTTTAAATTTTTACGCTTTTGGTTATAGGTAATGGATATGTTTGTCAACCAGCTACCAACCAAGGCTGTGACGTCAACAACAATTGTTCCCCATACGGAATTTGCAGCATCGATCCCCAAACCAACCAGTACAGCTGTGGTTGTCTTCCTGGTTACTATGGTGATGGTTACACATGTAATCTTATTCCCACCACCAAAGACGTTATTCCTAATTATGAAACTACTACAAGTACGTATTAAAAAATTATCTTTATTAAATTTCATATTTCAAATTTGTTGTATACCGGGTGTTGCTCCGCCGAGCGGGACATAGGAATCCCATGTAAATTTTGAAGTAGTCAAATATTGGCTCACTTAATTATTTTAGAAAAATGCTATTAGGATTTATTGAAGAGCACAATAAGTTCCACTTAAAATAAAAATTTGAGCATTTTTCAACTAACCAGTAAAGAGTAAATCGCTTAAATACTTCTGCAACTTAGTATCTCATTATGCACCCTGTTCTCTAGAAATTTATTTATAATGTCATTGCCAAAACTGAACAATTTTATACGGGAATTTCAAAAAGAATCCTCGCATTTCATTTTAGTTTACAGCTAATTCCAAACATGCACTCACAGTTACGCAAGACAATAAGACTTATCGTTGTCTGCATTTGAGAAATCAGTTTTATGAGCGAAAATATCAGGAGTTTAATCAAATGCTCAAATATTCCTCCATTAACTGCCAGGACAATAACCCAAATGATTATAAAACTCATTTCTTACGTTGGCTAGTTGGTTACATCGATATTCTGGCACATTCAGCGGAAATAGCATTCCTTAGCTGGTCTAAATTTTCATATTTTTTATTGGTATAAAGCTTAGTTTCTAAATGTCCCCATAGAAAAAATCGTTTGGCGAAAGATCCGGAGACCTGGCTGGCCAAGATATTGCGTGGTTCGGGCCTATGATGTTATTAAAACGATGTTCAAGTATTCGCGCACAGCTCTGGTACTGTGTGCTGGGCAGCCACTCCATTTAATACCAAATCTCTTTGATTTTCACACGAGCAAGGTTGGTGGTGTGGTCTTGTCCAGTTTTTTCTCGTGCTAATGTTTCCTGGCCCCTCCTCTACAAAAGTATCACGTCTAAATCCCTCTCGTTTTATACAATTTGTCTCGATTTTCACGTCGATTTTCTTCACATATATTGATTACCGTGCCTGTAGTTTCATTTTTTTATCGTCCGTTCGAGCTGGATATTTGTACACTGGGTACAACTTTCGTGCTCTTTTACAAAAATCCCTTATAATATTTTCTTCTAAAATAATTAGAGGAGCCAATATTGGACCACTTCAAAATTTACATGGATTCCCTAGGTCCCGCTCGACGGAGCAACACTCGGTATATCTTAAAATCTAAGAAACTATTACTTTAACTATTTATTTATTTATAGCTACAACTGTAGACAAGGAAGTGCAAAGATGTCTACTTGCGTTTGTTGGTGTCCAGAAGGTTACACAATTGAACCTGAACTCAGTATTTACCACCTTCCAGAGAAACTGAAAAGGAACAAATACTGAACGTTCAGGTAATGTCAATAATGTCAAAATACTGAAATGAAACAAAAAAAGTAAGTTGAAATAGTTATTATTACAAGATGCAAAGTTTTTTGGTGTGAGGTGGTTTTTAAATGGCCGAGGCGAAGGAGCTATTTAAAACCCGAACACTTGAAAGCCCCGCATCGTGTAATGTATTATATTTTTTTGCTACTGTTCTATGTATCGCATAATTTAATAATCATTAACATCATATTTTTATAGAAATATCAGAGATTTTGAAATTTTACCTGTTAAAATTAATCCTCAGCAACACATTTATTGTTGACATTGTCTGTCATCAGCACTTGTCAGATATTGAATTATTGTTAATTTAGTAGTATAAATCCATATCCATTTTAAAATGTTAAATGAATATGAAAATGGCATTCAAAAGGCAGCTGACCTTGCGTGTGCCTCATTTCTGCCAGACAAATCTAAAGAGAGGTACCATCAAACATATAAATCGTTTTCGAATGGCTTACTACAAACAATGTGGGGCGGATTGACGAGAATGTGATGTTTGCGTATTTTCATGAAAAAACGCGCCTGATCAAAGTTACTTAGCAATGAAAGTAATAGCCATTATGGGAGTGGCTGGGGCATGCCGGACAGACGAAATATACAGAATGGAGCTAAGTGATGTAGAAATAAGAAATGACGTGGCTATAGTAAAAATAGTGGGAGTCTAAAATAAAGTTAAAAGAAACTTTGTAGTAACCAACGATGAAGGGCAGTCTTTATGTCGATTTCTACAGCAATATATTGTTGAGACCAGGAATGCTCTAGATGAGCGCTTATTGTATCGTTATGAAGAGGTAAATGTGTTAATCAAGTATTGGAAAGCACACTTTTTTAAATGTACCTAAAGAAATTGCGAAGTTTTTGAAGCTTGAAGACATCAGTAGATACACTGGCCATTCTTTTAGAAGAACGTCAACTACGTTCCTTGCCAATGCTTCGGATGTCGATATTTTGGACTTAAAAAGACATGGAGATTGGAAGTCTTCTTCTGTTGCGGAGGATAGGCATTGCTGAATCCCATGGTAATAAAGATTGGAAATTTCTCTAAGAGAAGATTTTTACACGAAATTCTACCAATATTTCCTCTAATGAAGTAACAGTGAAAATATGAATATTAACGTAGTTAAAGGTGATAACGATACCTCCAACAACAAATTTAAAACTGTTAATTCAAGTATTATTCTCAATTTCTTTTGCTAATTGTCTAAATTGCTAACAATTACTTTAATGTCAATACCTAACCTAGTTTTTTAACAATATTTTGTCATAAATTAGTTACTTTTTTATAAATAAACTCCTAATTATTTCCCACAAGCATATTTTCTTTTTACTTTTACTTCTTTTTGTCCAGGCGCTAAAAATATTACTTTGTAGCTAGCAACGCTTAGCAACCAGGTAACACGAAGGTTCTCTCTTTCGTTATCATTTGCGCTGCTAGGACCACAAAGTTTTCTTATTTATACAGTAGAAGAATTTTTTTTTTTTATAAATATTCGTTTTTATCTATTACGATGCCAGACAACTCTATTTAAGAATATATCAAATGATAAAAAAATATTTGTGCACGATATTTTTTTACTCTTTTTAGAGTAAGTAGTTTCGTTTTTAGTTTTGGATGAATTTGAGTCACCAGAAATTCAATGCTACAATTTATCTGTTTGTTTTTGTCCTCATGGTTACGTGTACTATAAAAATAACAAAACTTGCTTGAGTGTTCCTAAAGAAAATCGAGATATATTTAGGACCAAGGGACATAGCGTCATTAAATGTAAGATTTTTTTAAATGTTCTTACTTTTCCACTAAGAATTTTGCAACCAAAATAGCTATTTATGTATCAAGGGCGTTACTAGGACTATAATGCTCTGAAGGTCAGAAATAGCCCGAAGGCCTCTGGTTCGAGGGCTAGATTTCGACCTGATGGGCATTATAGTCCAGTAAAGCCCGTGGTGCACTACAATGCTTTATGTTTACGCAAAAGAGTTTTCAATGACTAATTACATTATTTATTCGCAATATAAAAAAATAAGTTGCACCTGTACCTGTATACGTAAGTAGATAATGACTGGTGTTAAGTTTGACTTTGATGTTTCTATCAGTTAGTCAGTTGGCATTTTTTATTTAACGATTTGCTCAAAAATGGAAGAAATTCCTGAAATACAAGAAAAAAGGCCATAAAAGCGACCGAAAATCTTTTGCCAGTTAAATCAAGGCAACAGGCATGATCGAAGGTATGGCATATTTGGTATTTGGAAAGATGCGAACGCAATTCTTCCAAATAACCGAAACCGTGTTAATGATTTGCCGGTGATTTAGAGCTTCTCGATTTTTGGCGTCAAAGAAGGCAAACAG
This sequence comes from Listronotus bonariensis, assembly GCA_014170235.1. Taxonomy (NCBI): domain Eukaryota; kingdom Metazoa; phylum Arthropoda; class Insecta; order Coleoptera; family Curculionidae; genus Listronotus; species Listronotus bonariensis. The sequence continues at coordinate 89,841 of JACEGR010004268.1, forward strand.
GTTTGTTAGTTTGG